>JAJIZL010034281.1:0-44701 GCA_023969395.1 Amblyomma maculatum
GTTTCCTTGGGTTGGGTACCTGCGGAAAGTTCCCCAGGCCTTATTTTGTTTCTTTTTTGCATCCCGGCATTCTTGCGTGTACCATGCTTTGTTACTGCTATGCACAACTCCCGAAGACTGTGGAATAGCTAGTTTTGCTGCACGTATTATGCAATTAGTAAACCTTTCATTCAATTCATCTACAGTGAGCTCCTCTGAGAAAACTTCTTCCAGATTGGCTTTGGACTCGAAAAGTGGCCAGTCGGCTAAATGGAGCTTCCATCGTCGCGGTTTGCTTGGGGTGACTTTTGGTGATGATGACATGCGGATTAGTACTGGTAGGTGATCACTCCCATATGGATTCTCTAAAACTTCCCATTTAAAATCATTAAAGAGAGAAGGTGAACAAAATGACAGGTCTAAAACACTCATCTTTCCCGTGCTCGGAGAGCAGTAGGTCGGTTTACCCGCGTTTAGTAAGCAAATGTTGTTAGATAGAATAAAATCTTCAATAATTAGGCCTCGCGCATCAATTTTTTCGCTTCCCCAGAAAGGAGAATGTGCATTAAAATCACCAACTACCACATAAGGTTCCGGTAGTTGATTTATAAGGTTTTCTAAGTCATTGAGAGCTATTTTTCGATGTGGCTCAACATACACGCAGCACACCGTGATTCTTTTAAATGTAAGCAAGGTGGCTGCCACTGCTTCAAACTGAGTGTCAAGTTTGTATTCACTAGCTGCAATATCATTCCTTACAATGATAGCAACACCACCCGAGAGCCTGCTAACGTGCTCTCGGTCGCGGCGAAAAACTTTATATTTTTTTAGTATGTTTTTATGCTGCGCACCGAGATTGGTTTCCTGAACGCACAGCGCTGCGGGTAAGAATGAAGCAAGAATGTCTTTTATGTCGCTGTAGTTTCTTAAAAGTCCTCTACAGTTCCAATGAACTAAGAACGCCATTTTATATGAGGAAGGTAGAGAGACTAAGTTTTTTCTGGCCCGGTGATTCGGGCCTTTTCTTTTCTAGTTCGCTCCAAGGAGCTCCGTCGCCTGTCAGATGTTGACGGCCCCGGACGGTCGTCGTTTGTTGTGTCCATTGCGTCCTCGGACGTGCTGGACGATTGTGCAGACTGCACAGACACATTTGTGGTAGATCCCGCCGTTACTGGAGAGACCTTGGGGCCAGCTGACCTAGAGGCCCGCGCAGCCTGCTTTGGGGGTGGTGGAGCAGCCCCAGCTACTTCCACCGGGGACGTAGAGGTCCCTGCCTTAGGTGCACCGTGTGTCACCTGGGCAGGTTCCAAAGACTGTTGTGACGCCGCCCCCTTTTGCGTCACAACAGAATAAGTTGGGGTGTGAGTGGACGTGAGTTTCTTACGTGCTTCCCTGTAAGTGAGGTTTTCTTTTACTTTTAGTGTGATGATATCTTTCTCTTGTTTCCATGTTGGACAGGTTCGTGAGTAAGCAGCGTGGCTGCCCTCACAGTTGATGCAAAGATGCGTTTCGGATTCACAGTTCTCAGTGGGATGCTCGTGGGAGGCACACTTCGCACATGTAAGTTGGCCTCGGCAAGTCTGTGAGCCGTGGCCATACCTTTGGCATTTGAAACAGCGACGCGGGTTAGGTATGTACGGTTTCAGTTTTATCTTCGTGTACCCTACCTCCACAGCCTCGGGCAGTGTGCTCGATTCGAAGGTAAGGACTAAGTGCCTGGTCGGTATCTCTTTGTTATCCCGTCTGATTTTAATTCTGAACACATTGATGACATTTTGTTCTCTTAGTCCTTCAAGGAGTTCTTCTTCACTTAGGTACTTTAGGTCGTGATCTGAAATGACTCCCCTCACCATGTTTAGAGAGCGATGTTTGGTGACATTAACTGGGCATTCCCCAAAGCTGGTTACTGTAGGAAGTTTTTCATTTTGATGATGGTACATAATTTCCAAGAGTAGGTCGCCATTTGGAAGTTTTTTGACATTGTATCCTTGGCCTATTGCTTCAGTCAATGTCTTGGTCACGACAAAAGGAGATATTTGCCTAGCTGTTTTTTGAGGGTCTTCACTGTGCACCACGTGGAAGCGTGGGAATCTGTTTGCATTCTTTAGAAAGAAGTTTGCAGTTTCATCGGTCCGTCCCCTTTTTCGGGAACGATCATTGGAGAGCAAAGAAGAAGCCATGCAGTAAGTTTTTGTTCCGCCGGGGTGGCGGCCACCCACCATGGAGCCCAACGAGGGGACGGGACAGGAACTCGCAAAGCAGACCTGCCCGCGCCAGCCGTACACCCCGACTATAACCAAATATGGCATAACGCAGGGTGGTTAGCCACACAAGGTTAACCCTCGCCGCCTGGAAGTAGGAAGAAACGAAGAAGGTAAGAGAAGACAGGACAGTTGTAAGAGAGAGGATAGGAAAGTGAAAGATGGAGGGGAGGACAGGAAAAGGCGACTGCCGATTTCCCCCGGGTGGGTCAGCCCGGAGGTGCCGTCTGTGGGAAGCGTGGGCCAAAGTGGTGTGTTGCCTCCGCCGAGGGGCCTTAAAGGTCCAAACACTCGGCATCGGCTCAACCACCAGGATCCCCTTTTCCCCAGACACGGCGATGCCACGCACGGCTAAGCGTGGGTGCTCGGGGTCCGTGGTGTCGCACAGTACACGCAAACATCTGCTTTAACAGATGCCCCCTGCGGGGTGTAGTTGGTTTGTGTGGAAATTGGAAATCCTAAGGTTTAGATGACGTTGTGCGTGAATATACTATCCTCAAAAGAACAGAAAGTTGGGCTAGCTGTGTGAATATGTCCAGTGAAATGAAGTCTGGCCAAACAAGGCTGGCGAAACGTGGTGCGTTGTTGGCTCCACTGGCAGCTACGCAAACTCGTCGGACGTTTTTAAGTCGATTCATTTCTACGGGTTTCCACGGAAGCATGGGTGACCTAAGCGTGGTTCTTTGAAAGGCAAAGGCACGAATCTATGTATTTGGTTGCTGTGTGGTCATGGAAAGTGCCGAATTTTTAAAATTCGGCTTGCAACCGGATGCTCTGTGCCTTCTGTTCCCCAGGAGTGACGGCACGAGAGTCTCGGAGTCAAAGCCGCACTCCTTCATCTGTAGTCACTTTATTGACAATTGAAAATCGAAGTCACCCAACAAGGTAAGTTACAACGCTAGCATTTCCCCCGCCTGTGTACAAGAAAACCCCAGCACGGAAAAAGAAAAGGCAGCTCCACCGTCGTCGTTCGGGCTGCGTTACGATCTTCAGTGATGGGCAGATACAATGCTTGTGCAGATACTTTCGCTGACATAGTCAAAGATAATTTACTTTTTTCTCTTAACAGAAAGCAGATAGAAGACCTGAACAATTGCTATTACCATGATCTTGTCATTTTTCCTCTTTTTGTTTGTCAACCAATGAAAATGCGCTGAGAGCTCTGCGTTGATACTCTTGGCATTTGTTAACATTTGTTTGTGACATGTCCATTTTGCCTAATAAAATCACTCATTTCACAGCTCATTCAATACCGCATGGTCACAAAATCTGCTATCGGCTTCATATAAAAGTCGAACAAGAAAAAAAAATACTATTTAATGTGTGGAAACGAGCATAAACGTAGCATTTTTTTTTTATTTCGAAGGCCGTGTAGCAGTTTTTCATTTTTTCGCATTCACGTTGCACCTGACACGGTTTTACGTATTTTCTCAGCAGCGTCCATTTCCTGGCCCGCCTAAATACATGTGTTTCTCATCGGCGTTTTAGTGAACGTGAGATTTCCTGATTGTGGCGTAGTATGACAAGACTGTTTTACCTCTCTCAGAAATTGCTTCTATAGCCAATGTAAACAGATTTAGCAGCAGTCCGGCAAGCTGCAGTGACAAAGTTGTAAAAGGAATGGCTTTCAGTTATCCGTATTCCTTTACGTGTAAATAGAAAACTACATACACGGTCGTGTCCACTCACACTCATCAGGTGTCGAGGTCAGCTAGGTATTGGCCCTGCAAGTTCGTGGTACGCTGAGAATGTAGACCACCTTAGCGAATGAGCCACCAGAGGGATTCAGTTAACAATAGAAAGCTCTCTTAGTTGCTGGTGGCTTATCTTACAACACAACACACTGTTTTTTTTTCGATTGTATTTAACAGTTTGACAGTATTGGACTATTGCCTTCAGATGTTCAAGGCAGGTGCGGTCAATCGCATTGAACTTCCTGCACTGAGAGAACGCTAGCAGGAAATTTATTTTTTTTTTTTCTTCTCAGAACCTTCGCAGCATGTCGGGAGAAAGGCATGTATAGTATAATATTTTCTAAGCCAATTATATGTAGCAGCTCCGACGTGTTCAACAAGAGCATTGTCGTATATGTAAAAATGATGCTGAGGTTGTATTACTCATTTGGCTTATATTATGATTAAGTTTGATAGTCTCAAGGCCGGTTTCAGTGAGCTATTGTAGCGTGATTGTGCAGAAAGTCCTGGAAGTATATGTGTGTTTGCTATTCCAACCATAAATAGGATCCTACTTTTGTCCTGCTTGTTTATTTTTCTCCGTTTACAGCTCTTGTTGCAAGGTTGAAACTGGAATGTCATTTGCTATTATTCTACTCTGAATCGTTTGAGCCTAGCTATTACCAAAAAAGACAGGTGCAGCATCGTTTTCATTTTACATGAACGCTGACCATTACAACTACCACTACTACGGCGCCACGGCTACGCGGCTCGGCGGTATTTGATCTTCAGGCAAGTTTCGACTAGACCTAATATAAGATGGACGCGCAGTGCAGGCGCAATCCCCGTCTTCGAAGTCGCCTTAACAAGTGCCTAACGAAGGTGTTCCTAGCGCATGGTGAAATCACGCAGGCGGCATTGTCGACTATATAACAGAAATACCATGTGCCGGGTGGTTTCAAAAAAACAAAAAACACGCACGCCCTGCTGAGAGCGGCCCTTTTCTTTTTCAAGATTTCCAGGTCAAAAAATACTCCTTGCGATTACTCAACGCAGCTCAAAGCTCTCATAGCCACACCGCAAAACGACGGGTAGGAACAGGCTCAAAAATGCCTCGCAGAACGGAAACGACTGCGCCGCTCAGCTGCCTCGGCATTCCGCTGTTTCGGCACTCCGCCGCGGGCGGCGCTGTTCCACCGAAGCGACGGTGGCGCCATACAACGGGCGCCCGGTCCCTATAAAGGCTATACTACTACAGCTACCAACGAAGTAAAACTGTCAGGTGCAGTAAGACAGGTAGCAACTGCTATGCAACAGCTTGAGCCACAGGTGTAGAGAGACAGAAACGAAAGCCATTACCCGCCGTCACGAATTGCTCGTACAAGCCGCGGTAAGAATTACTCCTATGCTTCGCAGCTCAGTGGTCACTACGTCTTAGTGCTCGGTTCCTGATCTTCCGTTGCTGTTTCTCCATTCCGTTGATGTTCAGCTGCTGATGCTGTTGTTTAGCCTGTGTCAGTGGCAAAACCTTTGATGTTTATGCTCCATTTGGTTAATTCACAGATAAATAAAACCACTTCATTTAGCACCTTTGGGCGCGAGGACATACCGTGGCGCCGCCTTTCGGAAGCGCCCGCGTGACGAACTAAGTGGGATAAACGCACTTTGAACTGCTGCTTTAGGATGCTTTTCCAGGAAGTTCAGTTGCGCGTTAGCATTACATTCATTTATTTACTAATTATACACCTGGGTCTTGACTTGTATAAGCTTATTTTGAGGCATTAGACCCACTCATTCGGCAAGAAAGCACTTCATCAACTAGCGTTATTGAAGTTGCCGAGCTTCACTGCTACGACGACGCTCATTGGCTGCAGCATTGCTACTGTTCGAAAAAAAAAAGAATGAAAACAACTGAAGCGCCCATGCAATCAGTCTGATGTAAGCGGTCATAGAACAGGTAATCGGATTCTTCTTCAAAAGCAGAGGACTGTCAGGAGCCTGACAGATGCTGATCTCTTCTGCATAGCGCCGGCGGAAGCGGCACCGTTCGCCTGGTCTCTTGAACGTAGTAGAGAAGACAAGTTTGACTATGGGGATGACGTGCATTAATTTTTTAGCATGTGTGAAGACGTGCGTTCTACGTAGCGAATTCTTGCCCAGCGACTACCGTAATTGGCACTCTTGGTTAAAGCAGATATTTGGTTCATCCGCGCACAGTAGCTTTTTTTTACGCGTACCTCGACCAGCACATGCCAACATGCATGCAATGCTCTATCTTTCGTTTATTCACGGACTCTGTCACTTGAAATTACTACAGTACTAGAAACTCTGTCTGAGACAACTCACCATGCATACCGCTGCCCAAAGCGGCTGACAATTCTAGTTCACTTCAGTGAAACTTCTGTTTCAACGCGTTCCTTTAGTATTATTTGAGACCTTCTGGCTTCCGCACGATTCTTTTTTTCTTTGGGAGCGTACTACTCTATGAAGAAGCCAACATGCTTTCCCTCCTTCCAGCAATAGTATCGTTAGCTTCACAATTGATAAGCGCAAATTAAAACGCGCCCAAACAAGTGCAAGGCATTCTCCCTCTCTAATTGAATAATTGCGCTCAGAGGTCGAAAGCAGGCGGCTAGCATAAGCAATGACGCGGGAGGAACCATGCTTGGACTGGGCAAGGATAGCGCCAATACCATGCATGTCCGCTAGCATCGGTGCGCAGTTCGGTAGGTGCAGTAGGATCGAAGTGCGCCAGAACAGGTGGGGTGGTGAGGGCGGAAATAAGCGTCGTAAAGGCATAGGCTTGGTCACAACCCCATGTGAAAGGTACCTTTTTTTTTTGCAGAAGAGAGGTAAGTGGACGAGCGATGTCTGCGAAGTTCCGAATTAAGCGGCGGAAGTAGGAACAAAGGCCAAGGAAGCTTCGCACGTCACTTGAGCTACGTGGGCTAGGGAAGTTGCGCACGGCTCGAACTTTGTCAGGGTCGGGCTGCACACCATTTGCGTCAACCAAATGACCCAGGACTTCGATTTGGCGCCGGCCGAAGCTGCATATTTTGGCGTTCAGTTGAGGACCGGCGCGGCGGAAAACTGCCAGGACCGTAGAAAGTCGATCAAGGTGGGTTGCGAACGTGGAAAAGAAAACGACAACGTCATTCAAGTAGCATAAACATGTTGTCCATTTGAAGCCACGGAGGAGTGAGTCCATCATGCGCTCGAATGTCGCAGGAGTGTTACAGAGTCCAAATGGCATCACCTTGAATTGATAGAGTCCGTCGGGGGTGACAAATGCGGTTTTCTCGCGATCGCGGTAGTCGACAGCAGTTTGCCAGTAGCCTGAACGCATGTCGATGGAAGAAAAATTGCTGGCACCATGCAAGCAGTCGAGCGCGTCATCAATTCGCGGAAGAGGGTAAACATCCTTCTTTGTTATTTGATTAAGGTGGCGCAGTCGACACAAAATCTCCAACTTTGCTCTTTCTTTTTGACCAATACGACAGGAGACGCCCAGGGACTGCAGGAAGGCTCAACAATATTTTGCGCCAGCATCTTGTCCACTTCTTTCTGTATAACATGCCGCTCAGTAAGGGAAACACGATAAAGCCGTCTGTGCATGGGGTTGGCGTCACCCGTATTGATTCGATGGGCCACAACGGATGTCTGGCCCAATGGTCGGTCCCCGAAATAAAATATGTCACTGTACGACAGCAAAAGCTCGGAGAGAGCTCTGGCTTGGTCATCTGGCAGATCCACGGCTATCATATCTGAAAAGAGGTTAGAATGAGAATAAGCCGATATATGCTGCTCCGAAAGATCCTGAGGGGTTAGAGCAGCAACTTCGCAGTCCGCCAAAGGAAACAGATCAGCGAGTGCGATACCATGGGTTAAAACTTGAGTCGAACGGCTGAAGTTCAGTACGGGAAGATAGGTGCGGTTAGCAGTGACAGTCACGACGGTATGAGGGAGTATAACGTTGTGACGGAGAACAACATCGGTAATTGGGCAAGTGATGTATGTGCCGTCAGGAACTGCGGGGATCGGTGCCAGCGGGACATAAATAGCAGCTTCGGGTGGTAGACGAACGAATTCGGCGGATCGGAGGCGGGGCTTGACATTGGTGTTTTCGGAGCAGCAGGGCAGGTCTAAGCGAAGAAGACCAGTTGAGCAATCAATATGGGCAGAATGGGCCGTTAAAATGTCGATGCCGAGGATCACGTCGTGAGGGCAGCGGTTGATAACAGTGAAGAGGACAGGGGTAGTGCGACCGGAAATACTCACGCGCGCAGTGCACAGTCCCACGACGGCAGCGGCGCTTTCATCGGCAACACGAACGGCGGATGAAGCGGCGGGTGTGACAACCTTTTTGAGACGGCGGTGAAAGGATGAGCTGAGGACTGAAATTTGGACACTAGTGTCAATGAGGGCAGTAACAGGGGCACCATCCACATAGATGTCTAGAAGGTTGCGGCGATGAGCGAGGGTCAGCAGAGGATTTTCGGGCCGGGTCGTCAATGCAGCGTCACCTCCGGGAGCTGCATTGGTTAGTTTTCCGGATGAGAGCCGGAGAAGTGGGGAGATGAGGAACGGCGAGATTGGGGCGAGCGGGACCGCCGGGTCTGAGGAGACGGTGAGCGGCTGGACATGCGCGGGGCTGGGGACTTAAAGTCACGAGTGCGCGTATCACGGACATAGGTTGGGTGTGGAACATAGTCGGCACTGCGATCAGAATAGTAGCGAGGTCGAGGTGTCGGAACCCAACGGCTGTGGCAATGGCGAGAAATGTGGCCGACACGTGAGCAGTTGAAGCAGATGGGTCGGTCATCCGAGGTTCGCCATTCGTCCGGGTTGCGGTAGTGGTAGCGCGTCTGAAAGGGCGGGGTAGGAGCCGCAGCAGCTACGACTGGAACGTTAGGTTGGAGCGAGGGCTGTGCAGAAGGTTGGCCGGAGTTGATGCCCACGTTCGCGGTGAGGCCCACATTTGCGAACTCCTGGCGAACGACAGATTGGATTAAGGCTACAGTAGCATCCGCTGGCTGAGGAGCAAGCGCAACGGGTGTCATAGCTTCTATCTCTCAAAGAACAATCCTGGTCAAGTTGGAGGGATGAGATGGCTGCTGTAAGGTTCGACTATCTTCGCACGAGGACGTAGCAGCTGTGTTTGGCAAGCGTTCAAATCGGTGAGTAATACGGCGGTGTTTTGCTTGTTCAAACTGGCGGCAAACTTGGATAACTGTGTCGACCGTCGGACAATCTTTGCAAAGCAGCAGAATATAAACCTCGTCTGCAATTCCCTTTATGTGGCCCACCTTGTCTAATTCGGACATGGCGCTGTCCACCTTTCGGCAGATGGCTAGAATGTCTTGAATATAAGACAAGTACGATTCCGTCGAAGACTGGGCACGGGATGCGAGGTCTTTTTGTGCGCCAAGCTTGCGTCCGATCGGCTTGCCAAATAGGTCTCGAAGCTTCCCCTTGCACATCTTCCACGATGTGATATCGTCTTCATGCGTCTCGAACCAGACGCGCGCCGTACCTGCCAGATAGAAGATTACGTTGGCGAGCATGAGGGTCGCGTCCCAAAGCTTGTGCTTGCTGACCCGCTCGTACATGGCGAGCCAGTCTTCTACGTCGACGTGGTCGGTGCCGCAAAAGGTGCCTGGATCGCGAGGCTGCGTCATGACGACGGTGGGAGCTGATGGTGCCGCTGAAGGTGTCGCGTCGGATGGCGTAGTGATAGTACCAATCTGGTGGCCACTACGGAGATCCAGGTTTGGCGACTTAGGTACTTCCAGCAATCCTCCACCAAATGTTAAGGAAAAGTACCAGTGGTAAAGGCTAGCTCACTGTTAGACGCAAACGAACACCGCACATCACGGAACGAAGTCAGCTAGGCCTGAGCGCCGTCTTCTTCCCAACTTCACATCAGCACGTCGTCGTCGTCTCGATATACTGTGCTCCGTAACATTATTATTTGGCTCTGATTAAAATGTAGCTGTAGCCGAAAGACCTGCCACGTGGAGTTATGCGATTTATATTATCTCTTAGGTGCGTTACCATATAAATATGTCCAATTATACTGATGCCCCATAATTTTAATATAGTTAGCTGACATTACTCTCCCCCAAATTTGATATGTTCATCGTCAACACAGGGAAGCGCTCAAAATCACAAAGGACGAGGAGGGGACAGGACAATAGCGCTCCTCGTCCTTTGTGATTTTGAGCGCTTCGCTGTGTTGACGATGAACCAACACGCCCAAACATTTTCCCTTGATATGTTAAACCTAGCAACATAAAATTAGCATAGCATAGATGAATCGGTATGTGATGTACCTCTGTATGTGATGGGCTAAACACTTTATCACCACATCTGGTCTTTAAAAAAAAACATTTAGACGCGATACCAAAAAAAAGAAAAAAAAGTACAGTATGGCGGGAGGTTATGCTTATGAAAAAAAAGCACACCATATGCAACTGTGCCTCATGATATGGACACTTTGGTGTACCTAAGGCATGTTGAGAATGAAAACATATTTGGTTAAAAAGAAAGAAAACAATTGAAGAAATTATTGTGATTACAGTCTGCTTTCTTCCTGCATAACTTGGGTGAGTTAAGTTTATTGGACAACTGCTTAGACAAATGATGTATATAGGCTTTATACTGACATGATGCTGTTATGGAGTTGATCACATTACATCCCATACTTGTTGCTTTGACAGCTCTACTCTCGCCAGACTGCATGCCAACTCAGCTTCATTGGTATTAAGTATCTATTCAGTTGCATTTCTTTGCTAAGGGCGTACCAATTGAGAGATTTCCGATGGCATCAAAATCAGGGCCCGCTTGCAAGAAACGATCTTACGACTGTCTTAGCTAAGTCCAGACTTAACGTGAGTCTAAAGAATTAGGCCGCTAGCATGGCCGCTTAAGACTGAAGTCAAGACTGAGCTTCAGTCCTGACTTGAATAAGTCGCTTGTGCGATTACGACTCTAGGTCGTCTTAGTTAAGACACAAGGACGCCCAATAACTAAGTCGAGAAATTAGGAGAATACAGGTATGCGCTGGCCCGGTCCTGGCGGTAAGATGTAAACATTCGGTCAATCTTGCACTGTGTAAAATCCGTGCCATTGCTTTTTGCGGCTTAAGATTGTGTTACGAGGAAAAATGCCCCAAGTGGTTGCTGAGGGCGTTCAGGGAAGTCACTCTGGTGAACACGAGCCGAACCGAAGCGCGCGGCTTATTTAAGTCTGGACCGTTCAAGTCTGGACTTAGCTCCAACTTTATCGTGCAAGCCGGCCCTGATATCGTCGATGCTCATGTCCGTGCCTATTTGCTGCTTTCATTTTGCTGTGAAGCCCATGATTACTTTCCTACTGAGTGATATCAATAATGTATGTGTATGAACCTTACAACAATGTAGGATGCATTACAGATTTTTTTAGTCCTTGTTACATTTGCTGCTCGCCTAACCTTTTTTGCACCTTGCAAAGTGATGAACTGGGTTTTCTCACATATCAGTTTACATCTGCTGTATGGACACCACTGTGCATGGTCTCATACCCCATTTGCAAAGATTAATTACCTTATCTTTTCATCGTGTGTTAAGCATTATCACATGGGTATTGGTTCTATAATGCTGATGTTGATCCACTATGAAAGCTCTGAGGCATGGATGTAACACCTGACTTGTTGACACTGAGGTCACATGTAACTTAACCTGAATTCATTCCTTTTCTGCTTGGATTGGATATTCTGCTTGCATTCACAGATTCACTACTCTGCTTTGCATCTATGCAGAGTGCTACCTTAGCTTTGCAGGATAAGGTCATAACAGAATGGTTACAATTAAGCGGGCAGCTTAATTCATTTTGTGCAATGACTAGCAAATGAGGTGCCAAGCCTTCAGTGTTGACTGATTGCTGACTATTTCAACATAAGAACGAGTGATTTGGGAAGCAGAGTGTGTGAGCTGAAGGTCTCAGTGTGCTTCACAATTCATGAATTCACAAAAATATTGTACACAGTGCAATGAACGGTATGATGGCAGTTTCACGGAGTATCAGCCATGTAATTCAGTCTGTTTTACTTTCCTACGCAAATGCAAATAACCTTAGAAGCCCTCACACACTATTGCCTACGCCAGTCGTCTCCTGTCATCAGCGGAACAGAACTACTCTATTACGGAACGGGAGTGCCTTGCTCTCGTCTGGGCCATTGGAAAATTCAGACCCTACTTGTTTGGCCGACCATTCACTGTAATTACCGATCACCACGCCCTATGTTGGCTCTCTTCCCTCAAGGATCCTGCTGGCCGCCTCGGCCGCTGGGCACTGCGCTTGCAGGAGTGTACCTTTTCCGCTGTATACAAATCAGGTCGGCTCCACCAGGATGCAGACTGTCTGTCCCGTTATCCCGTCGATCCCCCTTCCTCTACTGACCACGAGTCGGACCCTGTGTGTTCTCTATATCGGACTTTTCTCACATAGCCGACGAACAGCTCTTGGACCCAACCCTCAGTTCTCTTATCGACCGCCTCCGCACACACAGCCGTGACTCTTCCCTCGCCCTGTTCTTCCTTCATGGGAATACGCTATACCGCCGCAACATGCGACCTGATGGCGCTGAGCAGTTGCTCGTCGTTCCCGAACACCTACGCTCTGCCGTTCTAGAACAAATGCACGACGCCCCTACAGCTGGTCATCTTGGCCTCTCACGCACATACGACCGCGTGCGCCGGCGTTTCTTCTGGCCTGGACTCTACCGCTCTGTCCAACGTTATGTAGCCGCTTGCGACCTCTGTCAACGCCGGAAGAAACCCCCTGTGCTGCCACCTGGACACCTGCAGCCGATTGCTATCCCGACTGAGCCATTTTCTCGTGTTGGCCTTGACCTCCTAGGGCCCTTCCCCGAGTCCTTGTCAGGAAACAAATGGATCGCTGTGGCCACCGATTATGCCACGCGGTACATGATCACTCGCGCCATTCCAACCAGCTGCGCCACAGACGTTGCTGACTTCCTTTTGTACGACGTCATACTACACCATGGTGCTCCCCGTCAAATACTTACCGACCGTGACCGCTGTTTCCTTTCCCGAGTTGCTGAGGAAATACTTCGTTCTTGCTCCGTTCGGCACAAGTTCACCACTGCGTACCACCCTCAGACGAACGGCCTTACGGAACGTATTAACCGCACACTCACCGACATGCTCGCAATGTACGTATCCGACAGTCATCGCGACTGGGATATTAGTCTGCCATTTGTCACCTTCGCATATAACTCTTCGCGTCATGACACTGCTGGGTACTCTCCATTCTATCATCTTTTGGACGAGACCCCTTACTGCCCTTCGACACTTTGCTTCCCGCCGCTGGCCCCGTCACAACCTATGCCCGCGATACCATCGCCCGAGCAGACGCTGCTCGCCAGATTGCTCGTCACAATCTCACCGTCTCTCAAGAAGCTCAAAAACGCCGCTACGACGCTCACCACCGCGATGTGCACTATCCTCCCGGATCTCTGGTGCTGCTCTGGCTTCCGTGCCGTCGTGTGGGATTGTGTCAGAAACTTCTGCCCCACTACACGTGTCCTTACCGTGTACTACGCCCAGTGACCGACGTGACCTATGAGATTGCACCGCTCCACCCAAAGTGACCGACTGCTACACCCACTTCCGAAATTGTACATGTCGCCCGCCTCAAGCCATATTACTCCCCCTCCACACCGCACGCCTAATACGCACCGGGATGGTGCCTTATGCCGAGGGGGGTAGTGTTACCGGGAAACGCGGGACCAAAGTGATGTGCTCACTGACAAAGACGACGATCGAGGAACGCGGGCACGACGAAGCGTTGAAAAAGAGAACGACGCTGAGAGAGAGTATAGATTCTGCACGGCTACCGAAGTCTTAGCGTCGAGTTCAGCCTATCGCAGTGCCGTCACATTAAGTACATCCCCGTAACAATATAAACCTCGGTACCACAGTGGCAGTTTTGTTTGCAAGCATTGCTGTGCTTACTAATGAAAAATACATGGGTCACAAAAATACATTTTAACGAGGTGTAGCTGTGTATGTGAACTTATTTCTTTTTTAGTTACAGTAATGACACAAACAGCCAGGCTGTGTGTTTTTAAACTGTGGGACTCAAGAAAGACATTTCTCTTTGAAAAATGTGCAAGATAGTTACGACACTGTGTTTCATGGAACAAAAATTTGTTCAGCGGAAAATATGTCGGCTTAACTTGCTCTTAAAACTTTTACACAGCACATTAAAATGGGTCTTGTGGAGCTGGCAAAAACACTGCTAAAGGACAAGAACAATAGGAAAGGATAAATGCAATTGTACTATGTAGCAATTCTTGTTCTCCTTGTTTCTTCATGCAGTTTCCTCTTTTCCCACAAGCTATCCCCACAGTGCACTGGAATTAAGCCCTTTACAATTTACTCAAAGTCGCGACAGGAGAAAGTACAGGAAGCAGTGTGTATGTGTACTTGTAATGCAAATTATACTTAGCCATCTTATATACATTGGCCTCAAAGTCCCCGCTGGGGTGGCGCAGTGGTTGCGGGGCTCCACTGCTGTTCCCAAGGATGCGGGATCGAACCCCGGCCTTGGCAGCCGCTTTTGGATGGAGGCGAAAAGAAAGGCACCCGTGTGCTGGGCAATATCAGTGCACGTTACAGAACCCCAGGTGGTCTCAATCAATTTCCGGAGTCCTCTACGGCATCTCTCATAGCCCAAATTGCTTTGGGGCATTAAACCCCACAAACCAAATCAAACCATGGGCCTCAAAGTGCTGCTTATTCTCATCATGATCCCAGAAGCATGCACCCCCTTCCAATACAAAGAATCTGATAAGAGACTACAAGACAGCTTCCACCATGTCAGTTAAAACCACAGCTGCGTCACAATTGTTTCATTTGAAGCTGACCACAAGGTATGCCAGCAAACCATGCATACCAAGTATCCCGGCTAATTTTAATCAAACCTTAAATTAGGTAGAGTGGTCTAGGCTAGCGAAACCAACCGAGAACTATTCAGAGTTGATTGCCCTAGTCTCCAGTGGCTTTCCATTTGAAATGGTTTTTCTGCAGGTAGTAAAAACTAATAAGTGACTTATTTATTGGCCCTAGGAGCAAAGCATTAGTTCTAAAGTTGTAGATAGTGCTGAAAAACAGCTACCCGCAATGTTTGCTTCATGGTATTGTTAACGCCAGCTCTCAAAAACGAGGACGCCCAGCTGAACGGCCGCTCTGCGAGCCAGGCGTACAGAACGGGACAAGCAAGGTAGGTAGGGTTTTCCGCTGTAACCTGAGGCCCCGAGGCGTCCACAAGAGCAGAGAGAGAGGCAAACAGAGGGTGAGGAGGACGCGCTGCCGCGCGCCGCGGGACCTGGGACCAGGAGAGGAAAGAGACGGGGTGCCGGACACGGACGAGGAAAGATCACCGTTGTCGTACAAGCCTATTTTCGTGTAATCAAGAAATTTAATAAACGCAGTTTAATTGGATATAATCCTTTTTTTAACAAAAATCAGAAGTGGGATAGGCAACGTGCGCCCGAACTGTCAAACCCCACCATGCCAGTCACTCGCAACGGAGCATCGTCGACGAACGAAGATGGCGGACGACCGGGCAGCGATGGCGGGAACGACGACTCAGGCCAAGGTGCAGACGACTCGGTAACCAGCGGCAACTTACCTCAGGTACCCCACTCAGCGATCAACGTGGCAGAAATCCTGCAAGCCAGCGTTCAGGCAGCAGTGAGAGAAGCTATCAACGGAATCGCCTTGCTTCAGATGCAGCAAGCAGCGGCTACACCCATCATCGGCGCGGCAGAGACTGCTCGGTTGGTGCCTTCGTTCGATCCGGTGTCTTCCAGCTCTCCAACGGCAGACGCGTGGATACGGCGCGTAGACGACTTGGCACAAGTTCACCATTGGTCTGACCGGCTGACATCTGGCAATGTACTGTCAAGGTTGGAAGGTCCTGCGAATATATGGTATGACTCCCTCTCCTCCGTCAACAAAACCTGGCCGGAATGGAAAGAAGCACTCAGGCGCGCCTTCCCCATGACAGCGGGATCGCAACGACTCCATAGGGAGATGGAGGAAAGACGACAAAAGCGAGGTGAGCCCATCCAGTGCTACTAATATGACAAGCTATCGAAAGCTCGCCGCTGCGCCCTCGCAGATGAAGCGTGCATTGAATACCTCATCACGGGGCTCTACGACGAAGAGGTAATCAGAGCAGTGAGCGTACGCACGTACGAGTCACCGGAGGATCTCCTTCACTGCCTCAAACGCCTCGAAGAAAGGCTAGGAAACATCGCCTCTAAATGTTCGAAGTCGGGTGGCCTCCCGAGTGCGCGCTCCTCCGCCATTTCCAACGGCCACACAAACAAAATTGGCGAAGCTCCGGCGGCGACCTTGAACACCAGCCGCGGCCTCAGGGACGCTTCTCCGAGGGCGAGGAGGAAGCCGCCATGGAACTAGAGAGGAGAACCCCTCTGCTTTAACTGCAGCGAGTACGGCCATGTGTCTCTCAACTGCCCCGCACCGCCGCGGAGGGCGAGATGCAGAGCTTGTGGGCGAGTGGATCACGAAGAAAATGACTGCAGGGCAAAGACACAGAGAGGAGCGCGCGTCGCTCAAAACGTCGTGAGATTCGACCTCCGAGCCGCTGAAAAGGCGAACGAAAAGTATTTTATGATGGCAAAAGCAAACGGCTCCGACATAAGATCATACGTCGATCTCGGCAGCCAATGCGTAACTCTGCGGAAAGAGGATGCAGACCGAATTGGAATCGCTTACTCGAAGTTGACTAAGCCGTTCACCATCGGGGGTTACGGATCAGGGCATGTGACACCGTGTGGAGAAGCGCACATCACTCTGACGGTCGACCAAGCTACAGCGGACGTTCCTGTGCTGGTTGTTCCCGACGCGTCACAGACCATACCCTTACTTGTGGGTCAGCCTTTCACCGAGCAACCACACGTCACGGTTGTGAGGCGAAAGAAGACCGTGCGGATATTTGAGGAACACGATAACGTGGACGACGGTGACGACAACCTTCAGTCAATTGAAATATCAGAGCTCCCAGAACGACCCGTATGCCTTTGGGCGAAGGAAACAACGGTGGTGCCCCCACAATACGTTGGTTTCGTTAAAATCCACGCCACAGGCAGCGCACCATGCTCGGATGTGTTCGTTGACGTCCAGCTCAGGTGCCAAGAGGGTCGGGAGCATCGCATACCACGCTGTGTCCTCAGCGTTGACGGGGACAATGAAACATGCGTCCCGATCATGAATATTTCCAATCATGATCTGACGATCAAAGAGAACGAGCGGATCGCAGGAGTGGAAATTTGCTACCCGGATGACACGCCACTGCGAGAGTGTGACTCGGAAACCAGTGTTACTCGGCCTTTAATGATGCTGAGCGAGGATATCAAGACAGGTCCAGGTGTTACTCCTCAAGAGCGAGAAAAACTCGAAAAGCTTCTTTGTGAATATCGGGACTGCTTCGCAAACACCGTTTCAGAGATTGGCTGCACGAGTGCTGCTGAAATGAACATTGAATTGACATCACCGGAGCCAGTGAAATTTCGTCCCTACCGACTCTCCTACGTCGAACGAGCACAAACAAAGGAAATGATCGAAGAGCTAAAACAAGCCGGCATTGTTGTCGACTCCAAATCGGATTATGCAAGTCCTATCCTGCTGGTGCGAAAAAATACAGGGGAGCAACGACTTTGTGTGGACTACCGAGCCCTCAACCGTGTCACAAAAAAGGATCGGTATCCGCTACCGCTAATTGATGATCAACTCGACCGACTAAGAGGAAAATGCTTCTTCACGAGCCTATACCTCGCGTCAGGCTACTACCAAATCCCGATGACCGAAGAATCGAAACACAAGACTGCGTTCGTTACTCCAGGCGGCCATTATGAATTTGTGCGAATGCCATTTGGCTTGGCCAACGCACCGGCAGTGTTCCAGAGAATGATCAACGCTGTACTGGGTCCCCTGGGATACACCGTGGCTCTCGCCTACATGGACGACATTCTGTTACCCACAACAACCGTGGAAGAGGGACTGGACCACCTACGGGTGCTATTGGATGTCCTCCGGGGAGCGGGATTGACTTTCCGTTTAGGCAAGTGCCGTTTCTTCTACGAGAGAGTTGACTACCTTGGCTATGATATTTTGGCCAGAGGGGTACGACCCGGAAGTTTAAAGATCCAGAGCGTCGCTGACTTCCCGGAACCCGCCAATGTACATCAGATGCGTCAGTTTTTGGGTCTTGCAAGCTACTGTAGAATATTTGTAAAGGGATTCGCCAGCATTGCTATGCCTCTAACGCAGCTCACATCGAAAGATGCAGCTTGGTAATGGACCTCAGAGCACGATGCTGCGTTCAGTGAATTAAAAGTTAGGTTGACGGAAAGATCAGTTCTGGCGCATTTCTCGTTCAACGCAAGAACAGAGGTGCACACGGATGCCAGCAAAGATGGCCCAGGGGCAATTCTTTTGCAAGAGCAAGCGGATGGGCAGCTTCACCCTGTTGCGTACGCAAGCCGCCGAACAACTGACCACGAGGAGAGATACCACTCGTACGAACTCGAAGCGCTGGCTGTTGTTTGGGCGTTAGAGAAGTTTCGAGTGTACCTAATCGGGATGAATTTCAAAGTGGTAACCGACTGCAACTCAGTACGCGCAACGATGAGCAAAAGGAATCTCCTTCCCCGTATAGGCCGATGGTGGTTGCGGATGCAAGAGTTCGACTTTGACATGGAATATCGAAAAGGGACGGCAATGACACATGTTGACGCACTAAGCCGTTCAGCATGCGACCCTCCCGAAGAGACCGACATCGTTCCTGGCCTTCAAGTCCTCGCGACATGCGTAGAGATAGAGGACATCCTCACCGTTGCCCAGATTAACGATCCAAAGGTGCAAGCGTTGAAGGAAAGGATAGAAAAAAAAGAAGACCTCTCCAAAGAAGACAAGCGCGTCAAAAGGGATTACCGGCTGCGTAACGGCATCGTGTTCAAGAAAAACCAAGACACTGACTCGGAGGAAAAGCTACTCTGGGTCGTGCCGAGTCAACTACGCTGGAGAATCGTGAAGTCATGCCACGACGACATTGGCCATTTTGGTGTGGAAAAAACTTTGACCAAATTAAAAGAAAGGTATTGGTTTCCAAGCATGAAGCGTTACGTCAGAAGGTATATCGCTTCCTGCATCGAATGTCTCTTCCACAAGACTCCATCTGGAAAGAGACCAGGCAAGCTCCGCAGCATCGAAAAGGGCAACAAGCCATTTCAGGCAGTACATATTGACCACCTCGGCCCATTTATAAGAAGCAAGTCCGGAAACGCCTACATAATCGTAGTCGTCGATGCCTTCATAAAGTTCGTAATGTTGCGTGCAGTCCGCAACACATCAGCTGCACCAGCGGCGCAGTTTCTACATGATGTGTCAGGAATCTTTGGCCCACCAGCAATGGTGATCACAGATCGAGGGACAGCTTTCACAAGTGCCAAGTTCAGAGCGGCATGCGACTCTTACAAAATCAGGCATGTCAAAAACGCAACCGCCACACCACGGGCTAACGGTCAAGTCGAAAGATACAATCGCATGATAACCCCAGCTGTGGCGAGCATGACGGAAGATGAGAACGGAAGAGATTGGGATGCGGTGTTGCCTCGGGTGATGTGGGGCATCAACAATACGCTTCACAAAGCTACCAAAACTACGCCGTTCGGACTGCTCTTCAGCTTCAGGCCTCGGGGCATTAAAGGCGACAGCGTGGAAGATGCCCTCGAAGAATAATTTGACAATGAAATGGAAGCCAGACGAGCCTCAGCGGCTCAAAATATTCGAGAGGACCAGCGTAAGCAACAGGAGCGGTACAACAAGAGGCGGACGGAGGCGCCGACGTACACTCCCGGAGATGTTGTACTGGTGGAACGAGAGCCGGTAGCAAGCGGAGAATCCAGAAAATTGAAAGCAAAATACAAAGGACCGTACATAGTGCGAGAAAGGCTGCCGAACGACCACTACCGCATTGAGAACATGCCTCAGGTTCGGCCGAGGCGAAGAGCATACAGCAGTATTGCGCCTGTTGACAAACTGAAGCTTTGGGACAGAGAATTCAAGGAGACGAGCTCAGAAGAATCTGACTGCGAGAACGATTCCGACCGAGACGGTCGGTGTGACAGGATGGCCGAATGTTAACGCCAGCTCTCAAAAACGAGGACGCCCAGCTGAACGGCCGCTCTGCGAGCCAGGCGTAAAGAACGGGACAAGCAAGGGAGGCAGGGTCTGCCGCTGTAACCCGAGGCCCCGAGACGTCCACAAGAGCAGAGAGGCAAACAGAGGGTTAGAAGGACGCGCTCCCGCGCACCGCGGGACCGGGGACCAGGAGAGGAAAGAGACGGGGTGCCGGACACGGACGAGGAAAGATCACCGTTGTCGTACAAGCCTATTTTCGTGTAATCAAGAAATTTAATAAACGCAGTATAATTGGATATACTCCATCCTTTTTTTTAACAGTATGATTTCCATAGCTGGCTTCCAAATCGAGCTACCATATGACTAGCTGCTCAAACATATCTCTCACCCACATCATGAAAAGTCACACCATGGAGAGCACTTCAGACAAAAGCCGATTTCATTGTCTGAGCCACGTTTTGGGACATTGAAGAGGAATTGCTGTCATGCAGAAACTTTATTTATTGAGTTTGTTGCCGTGCAAGACAGAAAAAAAAAGCAAAATAGAAGGCACCTTTGTGCAAACATTTCTGTCAGCTGTTTTGGAAGACAGTTTACTACTTGCTTATTGATACTAATTGTTCTTGAAGCCAATAATTGAAATGTTAACTACATAGCCTTAATCTTTATAAGGTTAAATAATGAAACACCAGCCTAGGCCAGGCAACTCTCAACAGCCCGCAGCTGGATTAATTCACTAGGCTAGGGCACATCGATTTTCTGAAAGCTAGGACACCTGTTATATAACACACTGCATGATGATCTTTTCTTACTTTTAGTTGTTTTAATGTCATAGCCACCTTCTGTTTTAAGTACATCACACAATATGCTAAGTACTGATTTCAGGAACTGTAGGATTAAAATAATGAGTTTTATTGCACAAACATTTCTCAAATGAAAATAAATTACATTCACCCAACATCAATGCTTTCATAAAGCAGCAGCACAAAGAGAGCCCTGTGGAACAAACATGTAGTAACATTGCAAACTGCAGCTAATGTAAATACTTGCGTCCTGGGCACTAATTACCCTGGCATTCTATACCCACATAGCAATCGCCAATAGCTCTACATGTTTCGTGCCGAAATCCTCATGATTTAGCTTGCATGTTACTGCACTGAACTGCATCCAAGAAATCAGTTGGTTGTGAGCGAGCTGTTTTTCCCTTCAGGCAACGCCTTGAGGCTCCATTTGCTTTTCACACATCTGTCCCATATTTCATTTTAATTTTCCTTTAGAGGAATGTGGTGGAAGGCAAAAGAGAGCTTGCATTTGTTTGAGGCTAATCATTAGTAGATCCTCTTCCATAATTGTTCTTTCCCGTGTTGCGCTAATTCAGGCTCCACTAGATTTTTTTAGCCTTTTTTCATATTGTATACATGCCCAAACCGTCATATCATTCCTTTTTGAATGTTTCTTTCTGCATTCCTGACTAACGCCTGGTGAATGTTGCCATTGCAGATTCTCGTCTTTTATCCTCACTGCACACATATACCCTGGCATCAAAGGGACCGGTGCGTGCTACTTTTGCAACTAATAGCTCTTTATTGGGCTGACTTGCGCCCACAAACAATAAAGCAAAACTGCGTCGTCAATAGTAGCAATCGTGCTCATCCGTCATCGAACCATAAATGCACGTTCATTCGGCAGTGCTCAATTTAAATTGGGCGTAGAAACATCTAAATAAATCAGCGAAGGCATACTAGAAACGTCAGAAAAGTGGACAGACGATGCGGCGGCAGCTACGAACCGTGCGAGCAATGGCCAATTCAAATTTACTGTGGTGGCCATGTAAGCACTCAAGAACTCTACTGAAGCGCTACTCATTTTGTAGCTGACGAGACCCCATGAGCACAACAAAAACCACGCCGTAGTGATCCTGAGGCAAGCGAACTGTGCCTAGGTGAGAAGTGATTCGGGAGCCAGACAGTGTAATTGCAAGGATTCAGTGTGCCTCACAGTTCATGGGTTCACAAAAATATTTTCCATAGTGGAACGGTATGATGGCAGTTTCACAGAGTAACAGCCAATGTGATTCATTCTGTTTTACTTTCCTACTGAAAAAAAGGCCTTGAAAGACCTCACACTCTACAATATAAACCTCGCTCGCTACCACAGTGCCGATTTTATTTGCAAGCATTGCCGTGCATATTGATGAAGAATACATGGGTCACAGGGCTCCAATAGGCTCTTGTTTATTGTCCAAGTACCAAACTTCCATGTCAATGAAGTGTAAAGGCATTGCAAGGCTCATCTGCAGAAAATGTTTTTGTAATATGAGTCGTACATGTCCATACTATTAACAGGGTCAATATTAACGAGGCATTGCTGTATATGTTAACCTATTTATTTTTTAGTCATGGTAATGCCACAAACAGCCAGGCTGTGTGTTTTTAAACTGTGGGACTCAAGAAGGACATTTCTGTCTGGAAAGTGTGTGCAAGATAATTACATCACTGTGTTTCATGGAACAAAAAATTTGATGAGCGGAAAATATGTCGGCTTAACCTGCTTTTAAAACTTTTAACATTAAAACGGGTTTTGTGGAGCTTGAAAAAACACTGCTAAAGGACAAGGACAGTAGGAAAGAATAAATGCCATTGTACTAGGTAGCAATTCTTGTTCTTGTTTCTTCATGCAGTTTCCTCTTTTCTTTTTCCCCAAGCTATCCCTACAGTGCACTCGGGTCAAGCTTTTTAGAGTTTACGCAAAATGGCAACAGGACAAATTACAGGAAGCATGCGTATGTGTACTTGTTATGAACACTGTAGTTACCCACCTCATATACATTGCCCTCAAAGTGCTGCTTATTCTCATCATGACATCAAAAGCATGCACCCCCTTCCAATACAAAGCATCTGATAAGAGACTACACGACTATTTTAGCATTGCATATGGCACACACGTCATTTATACTGACTCTAGTTATGTAGTCTCAATGCATTACCAACCTGCATAAAGAATATATTACATTGGCAGTTAAGGATGGCACTTCGTTTCACATTGGGCACAATGTATGTTGTGCAGTAGATTTCTAGAGATAGCTTGTATCCATGTAACAGCAATGACAAATGCAATATACATTCTTCACATCACTGAAGAGGCATATTGAACACAATTCTAAACAGTAATGTTGATGAAGGCAGTTTTTGAGGCCTCTCTCTAGAGTGGAAGCAGATGCCGGAAGCAAAGGTTCTGTCGTAGATGAAAAGGTTGCAGAATTTCTGCTAGTTTGTTCAGGAGAACATTGTTACATGTTGTTGTATGTGTTTCTAATGTTCAATGTGACCAAAGTGGACATCTGTTTTCCTTGCATAGCAACCTTAAAGCTACACCTCAAGTAACTATGACCTGGCAGAGCATGACATGGTCCATGACACGCAGAACATGTAATATAATATGTGCGGAGTAATCGATCTTTTGCATATCACGTGGTGGCAGCCCCAGGGTTTGGTTCTAGGGGAGTAACCAAAAAAGAATAGCAACACTTTCCTTGTTTACTTTTTATTTGTCAAACAATACCATGCGCTTTGTTGTTGAGCAATAAATGGCAAAGTAAATGTTTTTACCTTACTCATGCTTTGCATACAATGGTTCTGTGAGCAATATTCATATATAATCATTTTTATATTAACCTTACAATATTATAGCTTGAATAATAGTGTTCTGCCTCCAAGGTCTTCATATCTTGATTTGAAAAATGACCAGTGGAATATTTTACTTGCTAGAAGGCTTCGGGGGGGGGGGGGGGCGCTCATTTAGCTTCCACAGCAGCAACATGACTGTTTCACTTGAAGCTGGCCCCAAGAGGAAAGCTTACCAGTCCTTATGCCAGCAAACCATGCATATCAATTTAATCAAACTTTAAATTAGGTAGAGTGGTCTAAGCTTGTGAAACCAACAAAGAACTATTCAGAGTTGATTGCCCTAGTCTCCAGTGGCTTTTCATTTGCCGTAGTTTGTCTGCAGTTAGCAAAAACTAATTAGTGACTTCCTTATTTATTGGCCCCAAGAGCAAAGCATCAGTTCTAAAGTTGTAGATGGTGTTGAAAAACAGCTACCCACAATTTTTGCATCACAATATGATTTCCATAGATTTATTCACTGCCTTCCAAATCGAGCTATCATGTGACTAGCTGCTCACACATATCTCTCACCCACATTATGTAGAGCCACACCATGGAGAGCATTTTGAAAAAAGCTGATTTTGTTCTCTGAGCCATGTTTTGGGACATTGAAGTGAAATTGCTGTCATGCAGACGCATCCTTTATTGGGCTCGTTGCCATTTAAGATAATGAAAAAAAATGCAAAATAGATGCAACCTTGGTGCAAAATTTCTGTCAGCTGTGTTGGAAGACAGTTTACTACTTGCTTATTGATACAAATTGTTCTTGAAGCCAAGAGTTTAAATGTTAACTATATAGCCTTAATCATTATAGGGCTAAACAATGAAACACCAGCCTAGGCCAGGAAACTCTCAACAGCCCGCAGCTGGATTAATACACTGGGCTAGGGCACATCGATTTTCTGAAAGCTAGGACACCTGGTATATAACACACTGCATGGTCTTCTTTTAGTTGTTTTAATGTCACAGCCACCTTTAGTTTTAAGTACATAACACAATATGCTAGGGTCTGGTTTCTGGAACTCTATGATTAAAAGAATTTATTCTATTGCACACATCAATGCTGTCATAAAGCAGCAGCACTAAGAGAACCCTTTGGAACAAACATCTAGTAACAAGTAGTAACAACAGGGCGAACTGCAGCTAATGTAAATACATTAACTGCCATCCTGGGAAACAATTACCCTGGCTTTAGTCCCGCATAGCAATAGCTACACATGTTCCATGCCGAAATCAATCAGTTGTGAGTGCGCTGTTTTTCTCTTCAAGTAATGCCGTTGAGTCTCCATTTCCTTTTCACACCTGTGTCCCATATTTTATTTTAATTTTCCTTTAGGAGGATGGGGTGGGAGTCGTAAGAAAGCTTGCATTTGTTCATACGAGAGGCTATTCAATGTTAGATCCTATTCCATAATTGGTATCTTTCCTGGGTTGCACTGGTTCAGTCTTCACTACATGTTTTTTTTAGCTGTATGCTGGAACCGTCGACCATATCATTCCTTTTTGAATGTTTCAGCATTTGTGATTTTAACGCCTAGTGAATGTCGCCATAGCAGATTCTCGTCTTTTATCCCTACTGCACACATATACATTGGCATATATATATCTTTACTGGGCTGACTTGGGCCCACAAAACAAAACGGCTTCATCAATAGTAGCAATCGTGCTCATTGGTCGTCGAACTATGAATGCACGTTCATTCGACAGTGGTCAATTTAAATTCGGCGTAGAAACCTCTAAAGAGATAAGCGAAGGCATACTAGAAAAGTCAGAAAAATGGACAGGCGATGCGGCTGCTACGAACCGTGCGAGCAAAGGTCAATTCAAATTTACAGTGGTGGCCATGTAAGCACTCAAGAACTGTAGTGAAGCGGCACTCATTTGGCAGCTGACGGGAGCCCATGATCACAGAAAAAAGCACGCCATGGTGATCCTGAGGCAAGCGAATAGCGCCGAGGTACCGAAATCGATAGCACCCCGCAACACGGGTTGCGCGCCAGCTTTGAATGTCATTTGAGGGAGCATGCTATTGGACCGAAGGCGATGCCCGGGCGCGCCAATCGAGACACTGGAACCGTCCGGCTGAACGGCAGTCAGCAAAACGATCGTACAACACCCCTTCCGCACCACGTCTGCAAGCGGACAGAAAACGTGTGCCCGCACACGTGCGGAGCGGGTCTAAAAAGCAACCGTACAGCGGCCTTAAAGGGGCCAGAGAAGACCCAGCTTGGGCAACCCATCAACTGACAGAAGTTAGGCTTACCTAATAGAGCCCACTTCTAACCCTTGTGGGCTGCCCCTTTTCGGTGCCTTGGTGCAGCCCTTTTTGAGCCTGAGTGGGCAGCCCAATTTCGATGCCCTGGTGGAGCCCTGTTTGGGCCAGAGTGGGCATACATTTTTAATTACCTGATGAAGCCCTGGTAGGGCCCAAGTGGGCAGCCCGTTTTCAATGCCCTGGTAGTACCCTGAGTGGGCCCAAGTGGATAGCCCATTTTCAATGCCCTGGTGGAACTCTGGCTGGGCCCTAGTGGGAAGCCCTTCTTGGTTGCCTTGATAGAGCCCAGCTTGGGCCCATTTTGGTTGCCCTAATACAGCCCAGTCTGGGCCAAAAAGGGCAGCACAATATTGCCCATAATGGGCTACAGACATGCAGGTAGCCCACATTGGCAGCCCTGCATAGCCCTGGCTGCACTCACATTATTCTGCATAATGAGTTGAAATTATAGAAAATCAACAATATTGAATACTAAGCAGGTTTATTAAACTTTTCAAATTGCAATAAAGGCAGCTTTATTGTGTATCCAAGTCACGGAGCCTTGGATTTTAGCGAGCTTGCTGCAAGGCTTGCCCGAGGTTCATCCTGGCCTTCCGGCCCCCATCCCGATCTCTCGCACCACATAAAAAGTTTGCAATGCGAGAGTTTATCCTGGCGACATCGGCGTCAGGCACTCTCCGTTGGACAGCAGCTGCAATTAGACAATTGGTAATTGAGCTTACAGCTATGTAGGTAAACTTTGTAACAACAAAGTGAAGACTGAAGCAAAACCACAATCAGTATGCAAAGATTCATCTTAAAAGTAGACAAAAATTGGGTGAAAATATATGCCAGCACGCTACTAGTACTTTGTTTATACTTGAGCTGTGTATCTTTGTCAGCCTTATAGTTGTGGTTTCTGTTGTGCAGCTCAGCAACGGCTGAGTGCTTTGCAAATAGACTACATAACCACGTGTAATAAATACTATGTCAGAAAAAAATAGTGCTTTCCGATCTGGGGCATGGTGCAGTAGTAAAGCGCTGGGCTGGGGATCCAAGGGATGGAGGTTTGAATCCCCGGTGGGAGACAAGCTTTATTAATTTATTTTTTAAGTATCAGAGCCGCCACAAAAGCGTGACATTTTTTGCTGACAACAATAAGCCATTAAAGGATTTCGCCTTAAAAGTTTATGACATAAGGAGAGCTCAGATTGCATTTATTGCTATGTAAACTGCAGTATCTGTTTCTATAGTGCTGATAATAAAGGTTGCTACGGCACTCCACTACATCTCGTACTTCCTGTGTCGCTTGGGACACCCAGTGAGAAGGTGCACCTGAAAAGGCTAGTTGACATCTATTGAAAGATTGCTACTACAAATGTATGTTGACCTAGCTGTTGCCCGCATTGGCTTCGAGCTGTTGCAAAGAGTGATTTTTAAAATTATTTGCAAAAGATAGTCTATGCAAAGCTTCTAAATTTCACTCAAATACTCACAAAGGCCAATTATAGAAATTTGTTGCATTACAATAATGACACTGTAGTGTTAAAATTAAGAAAGAAGTGGGACTGTACAGTGATAAGTGGGGTCACTACTTCCACTTGTAGTGTCGCATGCGTTTAGGCTTATTTTGCAACAAAGCCCCAGGCATCATGGACTTGGAGCCTCACCTCATAACATAATGGTATTACATTACTGAGACCATGCAATGGCTTTAAAGACTGTAAGTGAATAAGCTCAATGCATCTAACAAATGTTTTGAGCATTTGCACAATGTACAATAAATCCTAGGGATGGAGGTTTCAAGTCATTAATTTAAAAATCCGTATATGATATTAAATTTGCAAGACTGGCAAAATTCCCCCATATTCACAGTTTTTGAAACTATTTTCTGGAACTGCAATATCATGACTAAGGGTGATTCACAGCAGCCACAACAATTGTGAATTCCACCTGAATATAAAACCAGCATTATACGAAATTCAAGTGGTCTACTCACGTTGCTGCGAGCGCGAAATGTCAATGTCTTGCCGATCTGAAAAATTAATTCAATAGTAAATGTGTAACAATCATTCAGGTTACCAACGATGTCTAACTGCCCTGCCCCTGTCACTTTTTGAAAGCAAGCAATATTGAAGAAATATATATAATAGGTGTTTCAGCAAAGATGAAGCAGAATTTTAAAAATATTCAACAGACACACTTAGGCCACCTATGTGTATAAAGACAGAAGTTTGATTGGCAATGCAATAGTACTTCTATGCCTGATTCCCATGCTTCCTTCTCCAATAGTATGTGCCACCATGCAAGCAGTAGTGTGACCCCCCCCCCCCCCACTCTTTCTCCTCTGCCTGTTGAAATAGGTCATGTGCAAGCTGTCATCCCACTCACAGTTTCAGTGGTTTGACAATGGCTGGTGCCATATTTGCTGTAGTGACCAGCAAGACACGGTAGAACTTTACTGGTACTCACTGCGGACACTTCGTGTCCAATGCAAAAGATAAGACTCTCACCTTTGAAATAGCATTTTTGAATTAGGAAAAAAACTTGTGCACACATTTGCCCCAATTTTGCAAACATCAGGAAACAGGTGGGTAATGTTATACTAAGCGGGTTGACTCATTTCTGATGTCTCTTATTTAGACATCTAGTTGCAGTGCAGGATCATAGCTGCAATTAGTAAACCTGATTACCCTCGATGCTGTGGATCAACAAAATTTAGCTCTTGCACAGAACAGGCCCACTCTAGAAAAAGCTATGCTCTGAATGACACCATGAGAGCTGTCCCTCCACAATGCAAGTGTGATGTGGATTCTCTCTCATGTAGGCTGGAGCACCAAGTAGTGGTGTGCACAACAGTGCAGCTAGGATGAGGCTTAGTGTGCTGCTTTCTTACGAAAGTATGCCGCATGTGTCTTTTGCTATGAGGTAAATAAGGTTTTTTAAGGCACAACACGAAAGGTAATCAGGCTTTAATTATTCTTAAAACTGATATAGCTACTACTAAGAGAGGGCTACAAATACAAGGTGGCTAACTGTAAACTGATTATCAGAAAGGCATAAACCAACTTACTAATTAACAGTATCCACCTAATTTCTGATGTGCACCAACACTAACATGCTTAACTAGGCCGCAGAAACTATCCTCTTATCTCAAAAAGCCTATTTAAAAAACATTCTTGTTCTCCTTCGGCTGGTGTGGCTTGGAGGGCAAGTAACCCTACTGTACCACCTTGCCAATGCTTATTTATACAAAGAGGCAAGTACTACTGATGATGCTGAAGCCAACACTCTATTCAGTCAAGTAGTGCTCTCAGTCACTTTCTCATAACAAGACTATGAAGCAGTATTGGGCGCGAGGACATACCGTGACGCCACCTCTGGGAAGCGCCCGCATGACGAAGTGGGATAACGCACGTTGAACTGCTGCTGTAGGATGCTTTCCTAGGCAGTTCGGTTGCGCACTAGCATTACATTCATTTATTTATTTAATATACACCTCGGTCTGGGCCTCCATAAGCTTATTATGAGGTATGATAACCACTAATTCAGCAGAAAACCACATCTCCGAATCAGAGTTATCAAAGTTGGCGAGCTTTACTGCTACTACGACGCGCACCGGCTGCAGCTATTCTGCCGTTATGAAAAAAAAAAACTGAAACCACCACACAACCAGTCAGATGTAAGCAGTCAGTGCAGAGGTAATGGCAGTTATCTGCAAGAGCAGAGGGCTGTCAGGAGCCTGACAGATGCTGAGCACATTTGCATAGCGCTGGCGGAAGCAGCACCGTTCGTCTACGCCCTTGAACGCAATAGAGCAAACAAGTTTGACTGTGGGCATAATATTGGATTAACCTTTTAGCAAGTGCGAAGACGTGCGTTCCACGCAGTGAATTCTTGCGCATGAACTATCTTCATTGACACTCTAGGTTAGAGTGGATATTTGTTTTCCCCCTTTTTTACGCATATTTCGATCAGCACATCACAACGTGCATGCGACGCTCTATCTTTCGTGTATTCACGGATCTGTCATTTGAAATTACTACAGTACTGAACACGATGTCTGAGACAACTTCACCATGCATCCGCTGCCCGAGGCGGCAGATTCTCCTAGTTCACTTCAGTGAAACTTCCGTGTCAAAGTGAGTGTTCATTTAGAATAATTTGAGACCTTCTGGCCTTCGCATGATCGCTCCTTTCTTTGGGAGGGTACTGCTTCATGAAGAAGCCAGTATCTTTTCCATCCTTCCAGCAGAAGTATCGTTAGCTTCCAAGTGATAAGCACCAATTAAAACGAGCGCGCAGTTTCTTCTGCCGTTCACTGAACATTTGGCACCAAGTGTATGGACGAAATCTCGCTCACTGAAATGTCTGCTGAGCACATCATGAGAATGATCACTCGCTTCTTTGTCCATTCAAATTTTGCAAAATTTGAGGAAGGTTCTGTCGTAATGGAAACTTGTGACGACTTCCCTAACTTACGTCCGGGTACAGAGCAGTAACGGCAAGTTGCAACAGCTTAAATAAAATTCAGCCGCCTCAGTAACGATGCAAGATCAAGAAGTGCAAGGCTGGCACTCTATATCAACTCAAACTACAGAAATAAATGTGACTATTAGCTTTTTAAATGCACAAATTCAATCGAGCATCCACTTCAGCAGCAGTAAAAGGGGAGCTACTTCAGCAGCAGTAGCTCCCCTAGGTCGACACTAGCGCCATTCGCTCCAGTGGTGGCACTCGTGCCCAATATGAAAATGTGACTACTTGATACAACTGCCTTGAGACGATCACTAAAGAGCAAGATGGAGATCACTCCTCCTTAAGTGGCGAGTGTGCAGAGCAGTGGCAGGGGGAGTGCTGGAGAGTGCACCTAGAGATACAGTTGTGATTCTGCAGCACCACATTGAGCATAAAAAGCATGCCAAAATTTTCCCAAGCCTTTCAAAACATGCATATTTACTTCACAAAAATTAACTAAATGATGCGAAGTAGACCAGCAGTCTTTCTGTGTTCCCACATTGTAATAATTATAAGAGGCAGTACAAAAAGACAAGGACTAACACAACACAACAGCACTGGCACTGAACTACCAACATTTTACAGAAAGCAGGGAGCAGCATTTAAATACAATTCACAATCAACGTGGCATCAAGAGGCAAAGAGCAACAAAATTTATGTACCAAAACCCCATCCTTCCATTTCCCTAAAAAACTTATCTGCGAAATTTTAAGTTGCTGCACAGCCATACTAACCGAATCCAATTAATCGAAGAATGCAAATAATAAAAAAAGGCAACAAAAACTAAACAAAAGCCAAACAGCAATGAAAGCAGATCCATTAACATCGAAGCAAAAGCAATGTCAAAAGGAATGGTCAGCAGCAATATTACCAAACAAAAGAAAACAATTCGGAGCAAAAGCCAAGTCAGGTATACGGGCACTGGATCAAATGCCACGTGGCAGATTTAAACCATAAAATCAATGATTACCCAAAAGCAGCGTTATTACATCTAAGCAGAAGTAGGACCACATTTAAACCACTTTAGAGAAACCTCGTTTCTTGTCAGTCGGTAAACGAGAAGGGGTGCTGACACACAGGTCTCCAGCTTTAGTAGTCAGCAGGGTCTTTGTGATGACCCTTTAGACTTCAGTCTGCACCCATGCTTGTTTTCATATATAATTTACTGACAGCGGCTCACACGACGTTTTGGTTGCTTTGCAAGTTATCCATATGGCAGCCGGTTTTGTTAGATACAAACTGTTGGTGGTCAAGCAGTCTGTCATTGAAGTATCTGCCAGTTTGGCCAATGTACACATGGCAGGACTTCATAAATCACACAAGTACCACATTCAGTGAAATGATTGATGTGTCTAACAAGGCAGTGGTATTTCCTTGGCTTTGTCAGAGGCGATACTTCACTCAGGAGAACTGCGTTTCCGGAACAGCTGCTGTATTACCAGCGATCAGTTTTGACTCCTGGATTTCAAGTATTTAGAGTCGACGGTTATTCATTTCAATGACCGATATTAAGTGCAAAAGAATGGAATTTGCATAGGGTCATCAATTGCCCCAGTTCTGTGTGACATCTGCCTGGCTTCTATGAACAAACTTATATGCGAGACTTCTGGGGAATTGAAGTTCTGCCCATAGGTATGTGGAAGATTTCTATGCTGTCCTAATAGTCACTCTCATGAATCCATTGACAGAGTTAATTCTGAGCTTCTCGCTCCTAAATGCCAATCCGGAGGGCTTAACTTGATGTGGGAACCGCCGACTAGCAATTCTGTGTAGTTTCTTGAGTTTTTAACCAGTTTTGAATCTGATCACCCATGTTGAATGTACCATTGTTATTTCAAGAAATGCCTGCTTCTCTTTGATAGTGTCCACTCGAAACTGATCAAGTGTGACATTGTGTCATCAGTTATCTAAGCTGCACTGACCAAAAGTTATCTGCTCTCCATGCGGAGTAGCATTGAAACACAGGCTCAACACTTTCACAGTGCAGGTTGCCATTCAGAACTGCTGTGCAGTGCCTTAAAGATGGTGCTGCAGAAGGTCAACGGGAAAGGTGGCAACAAGCAAAGGCGATCCGAAGGAGACCTCCGGCTGTACTAGCATACATCCATGAGTTGTCTCACAACTTAAAGAACGTTACAAAGCATAGTGTTGCGAATGGTTTTCAGCCCCTTGCAAACTGCTAGGATTTGTACCCTGCTGACTATGTCAAAGAAAAACCACTGCCTTGTTAGAGACATCGATCCTTTCACTTAATGTTGTACTTGTGTGATTTATGGCATCTCGCTGCAATCCAGACTTCTTGAGTGCTAATGGCTTGTACATAACAAAGCCGGCAGCTATCTGGGTAGCATGCAAAGCAACCTAAACAGTCTTACCCACTGTTTGTAAAAATGATAATCAAAGCACGGGCTCAGACTGAAGTTTAAAGGGTCATCACTGAGGCCCTGCTGACTACTAAAGTGGACCAGTGTGTCAGCACACGGTCCACTTTATTGACTGACAAGGAACAAGGTTAATTTAAATCGGCTTCAAATGTGATCCTGCTTCTTCTCCTATGTATTCACACTGTACTTGGGTTAATGGTTGATTTTATGGTTTAATCTGCCATGTGGCCATTAATTCAGTGCCCATAATGACAGCCGAAATAAGGCCGCATGCCAGCGCCTCCACCAGTTCGCGGCATTACCCCCCCCCCCCCCCTTAAAAACCATCACCTCGCTGTTTCAAAATAAACCGACATGAATTACCATAAACATTGCAAAGCAAATATGAATAGTCTTTAGCGCGCATAATATGGCAAGTCGTACAACATGCACAATTTCTGGATGCACTCCGCGCCGCTGCGATGCTGCAGCGCCGTCGGGAACGACCTCGTAGTTCAATTGTCCTAGGTCGCTTGTTCACGTCCTAGTATTGCACGTTGGCTTCAGTGTTCGATCTCTGCTTCGTCTTGTGCTGGAGGTGGCGGACTGGGCACACCGTCGTAATGTCGCTGGGCGGCGATGTCAACTTGAAGTCTGGTCACGATCTCGTCGATGTTGTCGTCTTCTGGATCGGCGATTTAATGGCTGCGTCGTCGTCGCTCATCATCGGCGATGGAGGATCTTCCTGTTTTCGCCGTGATCAACCTCCCCTCCAAAGGTTGATCTATTTAAATTCCCCTGCGTGGGCTTGAGGACCTTGCGCGCACACTCTCAACGTAGTTACGGCCTGGCGACGCAAAGCGGGCCCTGTACGGCGATGGGGACCTGAACCGACGGCGACGGCTTGGTGGCGCAATCTCTCCGTGAAGTCATCTTATTTAAGCTTATAGCATGGATTCAATGTTAGCCTACGTAAGTAAACGGGCAAGCGATATGATGCACACGACTTCATTTAAGTTGTCGCAGCTTCTGTGAGAAGCATATCGTGCACTCGTAAAGCAGAGATTGTCCATAACAAATTATAAATGAAAGCACAGTCTATACGTTCCAATTTCATTGTAATATATAGCGTAAGGAATCGAGCGCTAAGCAGCAGTTAACTCCACCAAAAAGCATTTTTCCTCTACATATGGTGCCGTATCTTTACCGCGTGCAATGGAAGTTACAGTTGTTCGCAAAATAATAGCCTCCAAGACTCTGATGCGTTGTATTCCTTCTTGTAAATGCCATTTCAGGTGCCTCGAATGAACGCAGCTACCACATGGATGATTCACAGTCCAGTCTAAGTGGAACTTCGTTGCTGCATCACAGTGAAAGGTCAGGTGGGAATGTTTGAAATCATTGTGGTTACCTATCTGGGAAATTGCGATATTACAGATAGAATTAGTCTTTGTTTAATAGGTGCCATGCTCAGTTAAGCAGTTGCAAAGCAATGCATGCACAGCCAGCGTTCCCAATTGCTGCAACCCATCACAGAGTTATTTCCACTCTATTTAGAACAGTGCAAGAAGGGATGGTGCCTAAATAAGCTGCAGTGTGTTGACTGTGTGCTTTGCAGATGCCAGCAGCCAGAGGTCTTCGCCGAGTCAAGTGCGGATCTATGGCAATGCCTTGGTAGAACTTCATTGTAAGTGTTGATTTTGCTTTAGGGGCTTAGGTAAATGTTTAGTGCATTGTTTGGTTTCTGCCCGCGCTTTCGGCACTGTGCTCTAGCTGTACTTTTTCGTGCATCACTTTTGGTGTCGCAGCGGATCACACGTATGCTCGGACCACCATGTCGCCTGCACAGGCCAACACGGCTGGAGAAAATGGCAGTGATGCATCGCCACCAGAAACTTCGAACAGCGGTACATCGCTTCCTTGTGAAGGTTGGTGTTGCAAAAATGGCGGCATTTTCACACTGACATTCATTTCTTGGCTCTGTAACATATGCACATATACTCACTCTGGTAGCTGCTAATTGTTCTGCTCCTTATTCCTTACCTGGCAGGATCTTTCACAAGCACCACAAATGTAACGCGGCCACTGCACAAGTTCAGAGCAAAGCTTCGACATCTCCGTGACCGCCACAAGAGACTGCAAAGACGCCTTCTCCAGCGCCGACGCATGAAGACTGCCGCCAAAGTAGTTGAGACTCTACGTGAACATGTGACTCCAGCTGTAGCTGCTCTTGTAGAGACTTTCATTGAAGATGAGTAACACCGCCAGGTTTGGTCGTCGGTGGTGAAGCCAGAGCAGAGCGTTAGCTTTGGGTCTGCACTTTCATAGCCCGAAAGGTTATAGGTACTGGCGCAACTGCTAAAGCTTCCACCGGTTAGGTACCTGCAGCTCTGGCTTTCGCGTATACCGCTGAGGGTGGCATTTTATCCCGACATTTTTTTTTAGTTGATTGAGACGAGCAGCGTCTTTTCAGCAGAAAGACAGGCCTCGCACTATAATGTTTGATGAGATGCATGTTGTAAAGAAACTGTCATCAGACAGATTTGAAGGCCTTGAAGAATATAATACAGCACAAGGGCGGAATCTTGCAATAAGGATCTTGTGTTCATGGCGAAAGGATGATGCACACCCTGGAAGCAGCCTCTTGGCTACTTCTTTGCAGATAAAGCATCACCTGCAAGCGTTCTGCGTGGACGTCTTTTCCAGTGCTGCAAAATACTGGTTGAAGCTGGCTTAAAACCTGTAGCTGTAGTTTGAGATCTGGGAAATCAAAATGTATCTGTGTTTTCGAATCTCATAGTACCTCAGAACCCATACCTAAACATCAATCGTGTACCACTTTTCTTCATTTTTGATGCTCTGCATTACTGAAGTGCTTGAGCGATATGGTTTCCAAGTATGACTTCCGAATTGGCACTGACACAATCAAAAGTTCCTACATACGACAGGCCTACGAGAGGGATAAGAAATGTAAATACGGTGTATTCCAAAGTTGAGCGACCGGAAATTATTTTGACTTTTACTTCAAAGATATGTGCGAAGCTGCAGCGGAGGCATTCAGCAACCACTGTGCTGCTGCCACTTTGGCTACATTTGATCAGTTGCCAGCAGACGCTATCCAAACAGCGATGTTTGTTGAGAGGATAGATAGACTCTTTGACTGCCTAAACATATCTCGAATGTATGGAAAGTCACCTTGCGCCTCTGCGATGTGTGCAGGGTCTAACGACAAAGAGTTCTTGGAAGACTGTATTGCAGTTTTTTAGAATACTGAAGCTGTAGGCTGAGCATGGAAGCAGCCTCCTTGCTTCCGTGGCTTCTCTCATACTATGAGGGATTTGTTGATGTTGTGGAACCATTTGGCTTCTCAGTATTGTTTGGAATACCTCCTAACCAGACATCTGAACCAGGATGCGCTTGAAAATACATTTGTAATTGTTTGGTCAAAGTCGGGAGCGAACAGCAATTCGTCTTGCCGACAGTTTCAAGCAGCATTTAGGTACCTTTTAGTCAGCAACCTTTTCAAATTGTCAGAAAGCAGCAACTGTGCCGAAGACATGTCAACTCATTTGATGACTCTCCCAGCTTCTTTTTCTACTCCTGCTTCTCCACTTTTTACACCTGCTGCATCTATGCGCTTGCCGTAGAAGTGTCGCCCAATGATTATCTATCTGCAATAACTCAGAACAACATTGTCTACTTCGCTGGATGGCTTGCTTCTAAATTTATGAATGGCCACATGTGTACTACAGAGTCTGACAAGTATGCATTAAGGCAAGAGAATGCAGTATTTTCCAGTCAGAGCTAGCTGCTCTTGTACTGATGTGTGAAAAAACGTGGTGAAGATGACTTTGGCAGCCTGTCAGTTCCTGCACCTTCTTTTGTAGCATTCATCAATGCCTGTGAACAGGTTTTTTTTTAATCAGCTTCTGGTAATTTAGGAAAGAGTATGTTGGGCATGGTCTGTGTATGTTTCACGCCAAGGGGGAAAAATCTCTTGACTGTATGTGGTGATGACGTTTATGATGATTTCTTTGCCCTACTCATCAGGGTGAGACTTCACTAGTACACACGCAGAAGGAATGTTGAACTTCATAATGAAGCCAATAAGCGCGAAGCAACAAAACAAGCACAGCAGAATACTTGAAAACAAACATTCCAAACTATTGGCGGAATTTGTCGACAGGTTGTGAGATATTTTTCAGTGTCTGCTACGCATCTTTCAGGCTGGTATTTGGGTTTGCAGCTGGTCACATTCAAACCTATTGAACTACTTTAGAGTGTATGCTATGTATTGTTAAGGCTGGTGTTTTGGCTAGCAGCTGGTAACATTACGTAGTACCGTATAACATAGCAGCTGCTGCTTTTCTTTTATGGAGCCATAATCCATTAGCCGACTCTTATACGTCTGGCCCAAGGAAGCGCGGATCATCTGTCTTGTGTGTTATAACCAGTCTTAAGAGCGAAGTTATCGTGCAATTTCTTTGTTCTATTCTTGTTTGAGATTTCAATTTATCTTAAGTTCTGTGGTACGTCTTCCAGGCCTACTTTTGCATAAATCTGAAACAGCATATTTGATATTTCAATAAATTTTCGGTTCAGTGGTAAGAAAGTTTTATTAGATAGTGAAGGAGCGGACGTTTAATCTTCCATGTTCTAATTTATCTCCTCGTATGACACTTATCACATATGCCTTTCCCACGTCCAGGTACAGTAACAGGCGGCGGGTGATTCATACACCACCTGTGCAAATCAACTAGCACTCACAGGACATTGATACTTAATCCATTATATGGAACCTTTTCCTGGTGTTTGTGGCAGCTCTTACTCGTTCATCATGAATGGAAAGGCGCTGGTAACTAGTACCAAGAGTGCTACATGTCAAATAGAAATTTTCACAATCTTCCATCAATTAGTTCTCTGCAGCTTTGGCATGCAGGCTCCCTACAAGGGGTTGAATTTTATCCTGAAGGTTTAAATTTGATCATGAGACGGTCATCGTCTTTTCCAGACAGGATTTCCCGTAACTTTCAATGCAATAACATACCAAACAGCTCTAATACAGCCCAGTGTACAAGAGTGCTCACTACTTTTCTAAAAAAACAGTACACAACAAAAAAAAAGGCAGGAGGTTACAGGACACAGATCAGCATGCACATAGACAGCACCACAAGGATGTGACCTTAGGAATCGTGATAAGTGGTCCTTATTAGCCTTTTCAGTCATGAAAGGAAACAAACAAATACAATGTGAAAATTTTCCATCAGCATAATTATTAAACGCGATGGTGTTTTGGGATGTCAATCGAGATGGCCTCGGTTAGGTCTTCAGAGCATAGCCGAAGGGACAGCTCGAAAATTCAAAACGCGGCTCGGGCACGCGAGCCCCGGAGGGCAACCTTGATGTTTTTTCTGCACCAGGTGTACAGGTCTAACCCCCTTGTGTACACCCGTACTTGCCGCGTTGCACTGTAGCAGGTGTGGCAGGAATTATAAATCATTTACTGCCATTCTATGGCAGCTGATTTCATCAAACTTGTTAGCCAAACAAATGAGATTGCTAACTTCAATTTTCCTTCAACAGAATGCATTTTTTTACACGGTATGGAAGGTGTAGTTGTTTGGAAACTGCTAACCACAAAAATGCTAATCCCTCTTTTCTCCTCTCGAAAATGCCATTTCAATGCCTTGAATAAACGCAGGCAGGCTGAGAAATTGTGACAAGTGGTCATTATTAATCTTCTGAGGCCTGAAGGGAAACGAATAATTATTGTGTAAAAGTGTTCTATCAATACTCGTCTTATCAGCGATGCTGCTAAGGGGTGTCGTATGAGATGATGTTTTTGAGGGCTTCGGAGATAGCCAAAGGGTCAACGCGACAGTTTGAATAGCGTAAGCCCAGGCGGGTAGCCTTAGATATTTTATTCTGTTCCAGGTGTAAGACTATACGAGATGATGAGATGGCTGTATCTTAAGGTACCATGCTGTGGTGAGAAATGTTCATAAGACTTTTTACTGCTGCATTAACGTCATTCAGCCTCACTGTAAGCTGTACTCTGTGCATCCTTTAGGTGGATCACAATTCCCTCAAATTCTGGTTGCTGCGCAGATGCAGGTCTGGAGGTTGCACACAGTCACAATGTATGCTCTGCGGCTCCTGTGCATGTTTGTTGATGCGAAAGCTGCCTGGACCATTGCATTGAAAATCTTTCTGCCCAATATTTGAAATGTGAAGAGTAATCCCAGTGCTCTATGCTTCATGTGTGTCTTGATGCACCTACTTTCATGACATTTTTATTTCAATTTTCAGCTGCCATAGCTTTGTTTTCTGTACATGTTTCTTATCTGGTGATGTTTTGTGGTAGGCATTTCAAGCCGTTTCCATGCCTCTGCTGTGACCATTGAGATGATCAGCCCGCTTAAAAGCGCTACTCTTTGTGCTGTCTGCGACATGCATTTTTATTGTTGTGCTTTGTTGATGTATTTGCTTGGTTGATACACTAAACCATGAATATGAAAACCATAATTGTTCACTTGGTACACTCGATCTGTTCCGAACTGGGAACGACTTCACTGTTGCACCAGTGTTTCTGGAACACACCTTACTGTTCCGAGGGACAAAATACATTGCCAAAGTACTTGCATTACTTGCAGCAGTATTTGCATTATGAATTTGCATGCGTGGTCTATATTCGGAAGTGTTGCTGCTTTTCTACACCGCCCTTTTGCCAACCACTTTCATTGTATTGAATGAACTGCCGGCCATTAAAGAAAAGTCATGTCCTGTTCATAATTCGTAATCGATGAAGTACAGTTCGAAGTATTGAACGAGAAAAAGTACGTGTTCTATATAGCATTTAACACACACCCGCTTTTTTCTATGTACGTATACGACATTTGTGGTGTTGGTTTAACATCCAAAGTAGGCTAAAAGGCTATAATAGGGTGCTCTGAATTTATTTCAGGAAGCATGAATCGCTCTGCATTTCACGTACAGTCTTTGCCAAAAATAACCAGGCTGCATGATTTGCTTCTAACTTACATTATAAAGCCAACGTGGCTTCCCAAATGATCATAACGTGTTGAGAAGTGAGAACAGGAGCTCGTCTTTACTTTGCACAGATTTACAGCTTCAGAAGTGTTACGAATTCTCTGCTACCCGACTGAGAAGCGCAACACGCAGCCTGGTTCCTTTTGGCAAAGACGCTGCATTATTGGACGGCCCACGCGGTCCTGGGTATATTCTTGGAGAATAGCCTCAACCGGCCATGCATAATAAATTATTATACATATTTAAATACAATCTTTCTTATCCCGTTTTCTTGCTGTGTTTTATTGTCGTAAATCATCAATACAGCATTTTTCCCACCTCTGGCTTGCAAAACTATCACATTGCCTTATACATCAGTGAAACTGCACTTGCTTTTTCTTTCTCGTTTTGTTTATCTCGGAAGATGATGATGGCCCAGACTTTGTGCTGCCAGAGATCAGTTTCTTGGACTCATCGATGATGGGAGAAAGCCGGCTTGGCTCATATGTGACTATCAGGGTTGTTGATATCCTCTTTCAATAAATGGTGAAGCACACAGTGCGAGTTTAATTTTACTCTGTTATTCATATGTGCTTTCTTAAACATGACACCAACTACATGGCCAGCAGTCTGCTCAAAGTTCGAGCATTGTTCCGTGCCTTAGATATTGATAAGTGGCAATTTTAGTGCACGAAGGTTAGTCCAGGATAACACAGCACACAAGCACAGCAGAGTCAACCTTCTTCTAGAAAACGTTGCTACCACTTTGTCTTCTGTGTCATTGTTGTTGATCGTTGCTTCTTTAACGTCCAGCGATGCAGGGTATATATTTCACAATATACTGATACTTAAACCTAGCACTTTAAAAAATAGACAGGAGTGCAATTTAGGAGTGGATTCTAAGGTTTTATTATGTCATTCGAAAAGAAGGCTGTTCAAATAGGCGACTGTTGTACCATTATAATGTCACATTTAGAGCCTAGTTGTTAGCTGCAATACCAGTTAGCTCCTTTCTTATATTGAGTACTGTATTTTTATGTGCAAAACCCTTTCAACAGCTACCAATCAAGAAAACTGTATCAGAAAGTTGGGATGGAACTAATCAAGCGCTGCCCACAAATTCGTAACAACTGTGGAAGTGGACATGTAAGTTTTCAAAAGGAAACTGGCTGCTACCAGTTATGGTGATGAGAGCACTTTACCAGGAGAGCACTTTACCAGATGATATCATACACAGTGTAAGAGTACTTTGCTTTGATTCAAGTTTCCAGGATTCATGGGCTGTCCTTCTCAGGCAAATATTTAAGAACGAACGACGCAAGCTGACAACAGACCGGGTAACGCTCAGCAGGAAGAAGTTTGGACGAACAGAGCAGCGCAAGAGTGCAGAAGATGACGTGACATAACATGCGGCGAGGAACTGTTGGCAAAGTTTTGATATGTCTCTGTGATACTTGCCAACTTGGTTTATTTTCTATTACATTAATTTCAATTTTACAGGCACAGGGCCTTGTCGTGAGCACAGAAGGCGAGTACAGTATCACTCAACATGAGGCTTGCCTGTCCGCGCACTGAACACGACCAAACATCGACCGGTTAGAAATGCAATGCCGGCTGCAACTAACCCACGCTGCCCGAATAAAAGGCTTCGCACATATACCAGTATTCACCGCTGTGGAGAAATTACCATATATTCAGGAGGTTGAATGGGTGCGTACTTTAGTAGATTTTTCTTAGTGTGTGGGTTGTAGTCACGTTTCCCTAATTTTCAATGGCAACATTGTTTTGAAAAAAATAACAACAATGTCATGCACAGGTATATTCAGTTCATATATGGAGCATTTTGTATTAGACGTGTGATCTGCTTTATGAGACAATACTCGTCATGCTTTCATTGTAGTGTAATTCTTTTTTAAAGTGTAAGAGCATTTGCGGCAGTTAGTATATTTATACAAAAGTAGCAAAATCATACTGGTGATAGCAGCATGCTGGGTAATCTTTTCTAACTGTTTCACATATGCCTGTCTGGCCTGTCCTGGTGGGTTTTACACCAAGGCAGATATACTCTGCGTGACATGAGCTTGATAATTAATCAGTTACCTAAAATAACCTAGCCAATTTTATTTCTCGTTTTGAAAAACAATACTCAGAAATATTTTTCGATTAACATCAAAGGTGAGCCCTGTTTTAAATTTTTTTGATTGGCAGCACGGTTCAAGAAACCAACAGTCAAAAATCTACATTTAAAGATTCTTGAATTGGCTCTGCCGCAGTGGATATTTATATAATGTTGATATATGTAATGTAAGCAAAACCATAATAAATAAATTTAAATTCATCAAATATGCGAAAGGAATGCATAACCGATACATATACAGGTGCCATTTCATGAACGCACAATACTGGCTAGCTGACTCATTCAGCTGTCAAAGGAGTATTTTTCGTTTTCAGTGATTCGAAGCAGACTGCCAATTAAGAAAACTTAAAAATGGAGCTTAGGTTTTCTTTTAACAGCCTTCAATACTGCAATAGTTTTGCTTAAAAAATAAATGTTGATCAGTTAATTTAATTGTCTAAGCATATCAAGGTAAAGTATTTACATTATCGGTCTTTCTGCAAAAACTGTGCACAGACTGCATAGAAATATTGTCTTTCATAGTAATTGAAGCACTTTTCACAATATCTAAAATAAACCCATGCGCTAGACACAGCTCTAAAGACTGCAAGAACAGATGTGGTGAAAGAGCAGGTAGCATGTAAGCTCCGCCTTCAAGTGTTCAGTTCAGTTCAGTCTTGTCCGACTATTCGTCCTACCATCACATAACTTCATCTGCAGCGCCTCGAGGATGCCATCTAACCATCGCGTTCGCTGCCTACCCCTTCTCCGGTGACCCTCAACCTTTCCAAACATCAAATCTTTCTCCGGCGACTCCTCTCTTCTCATCAGATGACCAAAGTAGCTGAGCTTTAACTTTAGAGTTTGACCCTCCAATGAGCAGTCAGGGTCTATGGTCGACAATATCGACTGATTTGATCTTCTGGCAGTCCAAGCAACTCTCAAGAGTCTCCGCCAGCACCACAATTCAAACGCGTCAATTCTTCGGCGGTCAGCCTTCTTCACAGTGCAACTCTCGCATCCATACATCACAACTGGAAAGACCATAGAACGAGTTATACGGATCTTGGTTGGCAGTGTAATGTCTCTGCTATTTACTAGGCGGTCAAGGCTAGCCATGGCTCTCTTTCCCAGAAGCAGGCGTCTCCTTCAAGAGTACGATGCAATATTTTTAATGCCTTCACAGTCCTCGGCTTTCTTGGATCCTCATTTGCATATGTCCATTTAGCTGTTTGCTTAATCTCTCGTGTTTTAAATATTTCCGTTGTTGCACATATTTATCATCATGCAGGCGTCCTATGACATGAAAGACAATCCAACATAGATATCTATAAAGCCTCCATTTACCAAAGCCTTATGGATGTTCCTGTGTGGCCCATTAGTATCGTGTTTTACTCACCCCTCGAGGGTTCTGCAAGGTTCGATTTCCATACCGCCTTCACATCTTGAAGGCGAAGCACCTAGTTTGTAGCTCATGATATGTTGCGTGGTCTCGTGATGACCCACAACCCACCAACTAACCAATGCGGCCATGTGACCTGCCAGCTACCACCTGCTAGCGTCATGCCCGTGTTTTTTTCAATAACATTGCTGACAACACTGGATTTTGTCCAGAACAGCATCTTTCTTGCGATCATGTTAAAATCACCCAGTACACGAGGCACTGGGCTTTATTAATTTGTCTGAATTTTTTACCATCAGTACGTGTCCTTTACCATGCTGTGAACAGATATGCTCACATAAGGTGGACTGGTACGTTCATGTGAGCAAAACGCTGATACAGTTCTTTCACAATTTATATACTGTGCTACAATGAACGAGTAGATGCATCATAACATAATTTTGTGTCATAATTGTATAATTAGAGTTCTTGCCTACCAAAGTGCTATCATTGATTCAGACTACTTTTTATCCATAACGCTGCGATTTTATAAGAATAAGAATAAGAATAATGTTTATTTAACATTGAGGATGTTGGGTGCGCCGGCAAAAAGCCAGTAGAAAGGCTTGACGAGGCCGACGCACCCTACAGAGGCATTGCAGTGGTACATAGTATAATACCAATTTTAGAAACAAGAACAAGCATAAAACAACCGATTTTTCATTATCTATACATTTGTTCAGACTGTTTATTTAATTGATGTGCGAGAGTGTAGCTCAGCATTTTGTAGCCATAATTTGTGCGGATCTTAGGTACAAGCCATTTGGGTGTCGTTCGTGCTGTGTATATTGACTCTCTGCGTTGCAATCCTGAGAGTTTTATCACCAGGCAGTTGTTATTGTGAACACCCATTTCATACCGCTGCAAGAGCAAAGTTTCGTATAATTGTGGCAAGCGGATAATTCGAAGTTCATTGAAAATTGGTTCAGTGTGTCCAAGTCGGGGAGCATTCATAACATTTCGAACAGCTTTCTTTTGAAGGAAGTATAAGCGGTTAATATTAGTAAACATCGTGGTACCCCACACCAAATAGCAATACTTAACAATAGAAGAAAAAGCATTATACAATATGGCTTACCAAGATACTTTGTTGGGCGAGTTGGTACTTATTCATTATTGGTATAAACAGCGCGAACACGAAAACAAGGGACAAGAAACAAGAAAGCC
>JAJIZL010034281.1:45101-58326 GCA_023969395.1 Amblyomma maculatum
GGCTTTCTTGTTTCTTGTCCCTTGTTTTCGTGTTCGCGCTGTTTATATCAATAATGCATTATACAATATTTCCTTAATACGCTTCGGCATAAAATATTTCAATCGACACAAGATACCGACAACTTTTGACAGCTTGTTGACCGCCATATCAACATGATCATCCCAACTCAAATTCTCGTTGAAAATAACGTCCAAGCATTTTACCGCCGATACCGTTTGGATGCGTGACGCACCGATCTTTAAACAGAGTGGTGGCATGTTTGTCAACTTGTTTCGAGGCCTGAACAGCACAGCTTCGGTTTTTTCAGTGTTTATGTTTAAAAGATTGTTTTGAGACCATTCTAGAAGCGACTGTAGGCATTTTGAGGCTTGTTTCTCAAGATCTACCAATTGGGCAGCTTTGAAAAATAAACTGGTGTCGTCAGCATAAATCACAAAAGTTGGCAGATTATTGATACGGACAACGTCATTGATGTAAAGAAGAAACAGCAACGGTCCCAAGATACTACCTTGCGGAACACCAGAAACCACGTGCTTGACATCCGATAAGTCATTGTTTATTTTGACTTGTTGTGATCGAGAACTTAAATAGGACTGTAATATATGAAGAAACTGTCCGCGGAAACCACAGTGTTCGAGTGTAGCCAACATTATTTTGTGATTGATGCGATCGAATGCTTTTGAAAAATCGACGAATATGCGAAGAGTCAGAATTTTGTGCTCAAAAGACTCTAAAATTAGCTCTTTTTGTGTTAGCAATGCAGTTTCTGTTGAAAATATATTTCTAAAACCATGCTGACTCGGCATTATTATGTTGTGGCTGTCACAAATGATCACATCAGCTGTAAAACATTCACATTATTTCAAACTGCACATTGTAAAAACATTTGTCCCATTAATACTAAAATTATGAGCAATCGACTATGTTTGCGTTCGTATTTTGCCTTGTCACATCTGATGTTCTTGTTTTATGCTTTTGGCTCATTGAGACTAGGGATCAGTTATAAATAAATGAGGCGTGTTAGTAGCCTCCAACGGATCCATGGTAGAACAAGAGAATTAAGATGGACACCCAGTATGAAAGAGCACTGAACAAGGCTGTGTCTGAGTTTGGAAGTCAAGCCAATGTTTCGACAAAGGGTCCTCGTCTGGGAAGCTTGATCATCTCTGGTGGCGACAATTGTCCATTTATTCTCGGCTGTGGACGTCGGAAATGGTCCCAGGAGGTCCATGCCAATTTGCTTAAAAGGTGTCGTTGGTACTTGAAGAGGGTGGAGTAGGCCAGCTGGTTTTACAGGGGGTGATTTACGGCGCTGGCAGTCGATGCACGTACGTACATAGTGTTTCACTGTCCCCAGCAGTTTTGGCCAGCAGCATCCGTGCTGGACTCTAGTCAACGTGCGGGTGTAGCCTACGTGACCGGCGGTTGGTTCGTCGCGACACGCTTGCAAAACTTCACTGCGGAGAGCAGATGGGACGACGAGTAGACTGTTCCGCCAGGGCGGAAGTTAATAAAGAATGAAGAGATTACTCAGGCGAAACTCTTAGGCACAACCGTAGTGTGCTTCTGCAAGACATGAGTAAGAGGGAGCAATTCCTGGTCTTCTCGCTGCTGTTGGGAAAGCGTTGCGTCATCTTTGACACCTAAAAACGCAGTGTCTTCATCGGTCATAAAGGCAGTCAGCATCTGTGTGCTTCTTTCCAGATTTGTAAATAACTGCAATATCGAATTCCTGCAATCGAAGGCTCCAACACGCGAGTCTCCCTGAGGGGTCCTTTAGATTCTTCAGCCAACAGAGAGAGTGATGGTCGCTAATGACTTGATAGGGGCGAGCGTACAAATAAGGGCGGAACTTAATAACCGCCCATACCACTGCAAGGCAATCTTTTTCGGTTGCCGAGTAGTTCGCTTCTGCTTTAGATAGGGTCCTGCTGGCATAAGCAATTACTTTTTCCACACCATCCTGGCACTGCACCAGCACAGCACATAAGCCCACTTTGCTGGCATCCATATGAAGCAGTGTAGGGGCGTCGTCATCGAAGTGCGCCAGGACAGGTGGTGTCTGTAAATGCCTCCGAAGCTCATTAAAAGCTTGTTGCTATTCTTCACCCCAGCGAAAGACAGCATTGTCACGCGTCAGTGAAGTTAATGGCCAGGCAATTCGTTAGAAGCGAGCAATAAGCCGGCGGTAATAGGCGCAAAGACCCAGGAAGCACCGCAATGTCCTTTTGTGCATAGGTGTTGGGAACTTGGTGACTGCGGAAAGCTTTTCAGAATCAGGCCTATCACCTTCTCGGCTAACGACGTGACCTAAGAACCGCAGCTCCTCGTAACCGAAGTGGCACTTCTCGGGTTTTAGTGTGAGGCCCGCAGTTCGTATTGCCTGAAACAGCTAGCAAACGGCGTAGATGCTCTTCAAATTTGAAATGTGGCCGAAAACACAATTACGTCGTCGAGGTACACCAGACATGTTTGCCACCTAAGTCCCGAGAGCACAGTGTCCATCAGCCTCTGAAATGTTGCTGGTGCCGAGCATAAACCGAACGGAGCGACCTTAAACACGTACAATCCGTCGGGAGTGACGAATGCTGTCTTCCCCTATCTCTCTCGTCTACTTCTATCTGCCAATATTCGCTTCTCAAGTCCATTGATGAGAAGTAACGTGCATTTCGTAGGCGATCAAGGGAATCGTCGATGCGAGGAAGGGGTACACGTCTTTTTCAGTTACTTGATTGAGCTTGCGGTAGTCTATGCAAAATAGTATGCTGCCGTCCTTCTTTTTAACGAGTACTGCGGGTAAGCCCAGGAGCTCTGTGACGGCTGGATAACGTCTCTAAAGCATTTTGGGCCTCCTGGCGCTGAATGGCTTCAGGTTCTTTCGGAGCTACACGGTAAGGATTTTGTCGAATCGGGCGAATCGAGTCATCCTTGATGATTCGATGTCTTGTCAAGGGCGTTTGGCCGATCCGCGATTCGGAAGCAAAGCAGTCTCGAAATTGATTTGTGAGGTCGAAAAGACGGTCCCCTTCTGAAGAAGACAAACTCAGACTCACAAGGACGATGGTTACGGGCCTCTTGCACATTGATCCTTCCTGTTGCAGTCAGCGCCGCCGCAGCCGTCGGGGCACAGCTGACAGGTCGGTGTACTGGCGGCACCGATCTTGGAGGGCTCGATAATAGCCGTAGCGTCTTAATGAACTCACTCAGTTTTAGGTGGGTTGCGTACCAAGCCGGCAAACACCTGCTCTTTGACACTGTGCATGGGATGCCGTAGTTTTCTTGGCTCACTCATATCAGGGTCGGCACGGCGAAAAAGGCGAGCCACGCCTTCTGCAAACATAGCCTTCGCTCTCATTCGGCTTCTGGACGCGCACTTCAAGCAGGCGCAGTTCATTGTCTCGTCGATCAGTTTTTGCAAAGGTGTCTACGAGCTGGCGGTGGAGGTTATTCCATGTGGATAATATAGCCTTGTGGTTTTCAAACCACGTTCTAGCATTATCCTGAAGGGCAAAATAAACATTGCAAAGCTTGTGACCTGCGCTCCAATGATTAATCTTGGACCCTCGCTCAAACTGGTCAAGCCAGTCCTCCACATCTTCAAACACATCTCCGCGACAACACTCTGGCACCTTGGTGTTCTGAAGAGTTACCGGCGTAAGGCTGGGATGTGCCATGGCTTGGGAGACCTGATGAACTTCGGCGTTTAAGAGTCGCTCGACAGACAGTTGTACTACGGGGCTAGGCCTCTACCCAGCACCTCCACCAGTGTCCCTCAAACTTCCTTCTCTTCCAGGCTCGCGCTTGTGAGACCAGTTATCATCTTTGGCGTCGTCTTTTAAAAGTCATATTGCCGCAATGTTATCGTACTGGCGCCGCCATGTGGCGAGCTCGGGAGACTGGCACGCGCTCGTCTTCTTCGCTCACGGTGCTCGCCCGCCAGTCGGTTCCGTGCCTGATCTTGCCGGTGCTTTCGCTTAGTCCTAGTAAACCTGCTGAACCAGTTTCACTGGCTTCTGTGACATTTTTGGTGGAGCTTCTGGGTAGATCCCATGTACGAAGAGCCTCTGGCTGCCCCCTACGCCCATCTACACACCGTGGACACGACACCTGTGCACAAGGCGAGCCGTCGCTTGAGAGGCTTAGCACCCGAGTGTGGTCTTCTTGTTTCCCCACCGCGAACCACGATGACTACAGTGGCCATTCAGACCACCACACAGCTTCCCGTGAGTGCCCAGCAGCTGATCTGCCATACTCCACGTATGGCCACGCCGTTTCATGACGACAAGTTCGAAGACGTTGAGGACTGGCTGACCAGCTACGACCGGGTCGCTGTGTTTAATGCGTGGGACGAGGAGCGAAAATTGCACAATGTTTATTTCGCACTAGAAGACGCCGCCAAGATGTGGTTCGAAAACCATGAGGCTACCATTTCCACCTGGCAGGATTTCCGGCGGCAGCTGCTCGCAACATTCGGCAACGATAAAAGAAAAGAGATGGCCGAACTCGCTCTACAGACCCGAGCACAGCGGCCTAATGAAAGCGTCGCCATGTTTGTGGAAGAAATGACTCGCCTTTTCAACCGGGCGGATCCGTCCATGTCGGAGGTAAAGAAGGTGCGCTACTTTATGCAAGGCGTCAAGGAGCAGCTGTTCGTTGGCCTTGTACGTGACCCTCCACGTACTGTTGCTGATTTTACGAAAGAAGCAACAAGCATCGAGCGTGCCTTGAATCAGCGATTTGTACATTTTGATTGCTCTGCGAACATCGCTGCCGTAGACTTCCGCTTGCCAATGGTCGGAAACGACAGGGAAGCCCTTCGCGAACTTATCCGAAGCATCGTGCGCGAAGAGCTGCAAAAGCTGCCCTCTGTCGAACAACATCCACGTGTTGGGGGCATCTCGGATATTGTACGCGAAGAGCTCCGCCAAGCAGTACCATCAGTACCGTCGCCCCAGCCGCCTGCGCCACAGATCATGACGTACAGCGACGTGTTGCGTACCCCTGCGCCTGAACCATTGGCACCCTGCAACCCTGCTCCTCCCGCTCGTCCTCCACCCCAATATCCAGTTTCGACTGGTGTTCCTGAAGCTCGACCACCCGTTCGCAAAGCACACGCGTGGCGCACGCCGAACAATCTGCCTTTGTGCGTTCACTGCGGCGAAGCCGGTCACGTTCTGCGCCACTGCCCGTACCGTCGAATGGGCTTGCGCGGATTTTCCCCGGATGCCCCTCGGCCGCGCTATGGCGAACGACCTCGGGACATCGACCAATACCTCAGCGACCACGTCCCACCTGCGTCCCTCCAGCGACGCCAGTCCAGGTCACCACCGCCGAGACAGTTTTCCACCAGCCGCCGTTCTTTCCTCAGGCAGTCCGCACCGGGAAAACTGAAGACGGCGACCCTCGCGGGTAGGGCCGCCGTCGATGGACACTACGACCAACATCCTCCGCTCACCGATTCGATCACACAGACCGACCTCCGACACTTCGCTCCGACGAACAATCCGACCACTTTTCGACGATCGCCGAAGCTTTCTTCCGACGCCCCCAATCGACGCACCGCACCACCAACGAGTCCCACGACCTCCCGACGATCACAGAAGCTTACCTTCGACGCCGTAATTCGACGCAACGAACGACCCGTCAGCCCGACGATCCCTGACACGCCGCACTTTGTTGACGGTGAGCTGCATTCCGCCGAGATACCGATCGTCGTTGATAACCACAACATGACTGCCCTTGTAGATACCGGTGCTGATTTTTGCGTTATGAGTCATGGCCTTGCTACCATTCTGCGAAACTCCTTGGCACGGAGCCCCGATAAGGACAGCCGGAGGGCATGTGGTAACGCCGCTCGGAGTGTGCACCGCTCGCGTCGAGATTCACCACGTAACTTTCTCGTGTTGCTTTGTTGTGCTAGCAGAGTGCTCCAAGGACCTGATTCTCGGCCTTGATTTTCTTAGAGAAAACGACGCAGTCATCGACCTCCGTGACTTCATGGTGACTTTCTCCACTCACCGCCAATTTCCGACGAGTACAGACAGCACAGCGACGACTACACAGACAGGCCAATTTGAGTGTGCGACGACCATGTCACTCTACCTCCACGCACCAGCTTGTTTGTTACAGTGCAGTGCGACAACCCCCCCGCATTGCAAGGCCTCGCGGAAACGAACGTGAATTTATTGTTGAGCCTAGAAGTCTGCGTCGCTCGGGGGATCTTTGCCTTGAGAAATAAACGAACTGAACTACTTTTAGCGAACTTTAGTGCCGAATACCGCCATTTACCACAAGGTACAGCTATCGCTTATTTTGACGAAGTCAGTGCGCCATCCGCCCATTGCGCCCTTTCGCTGGCCAACGAGAAGCCTCCCGAGAGCACTGGACATACTGTTCAAACTTACGTGAACCCAGCTTTGTCTCTTACCCAGAAACGCCGCCTTCAAGCAATTCAGGACACTTACCGTGACTGCTTTGCCGTCACTTCCAAAGTGAAACAGACGTCAGTAACCAAACATCGAATTATAGTTGATCCCACCGAGCGCCCTATCCGCCAACACCCCTACCGAGTATCACCGAAAGAACGAGAGGCTATTCGGGCGCAAGTTGATGAAATGCTCCGCGATGATGTGATCCAGCCGTCCACAAGTCCATGGACCTCACCAGTTGTGCTGGTCGCTAAAAAGGACGGAGCACTAAGATTCTGCGTCGACTATAGGAGGCTTAACAAAATTACGAAAAAGGACGTCTATCCATTGCCTCGAATCGATGACTCGTTCGACCGACTTCACCACGCCCGATACTTTTCATCGCTCGATCTACGCAGTGGGTACTGGCAGATCGAAGTCGATGAACGTGATCGAGAGAAAACCGCATTCATTACTCCTGGCGGACTGTACGAATTTAAGGTGCTTCCCTTCGGTTTGTGTTCCGCTCCCGCAACCTTTCAAAGAATGATGGACACTGTCCTAGCCGGCCTGAAATGGCAGACGTGCCTCGTCTACCTTGACGACGTTGTCATTTTCTCTGCCACCTACGAAGAGCACCTCAAACGATTGACGGCCGTGCTAAATGCCATCCGCGGGGCCGGACTCTCACTAAAACCAGAAAAATGCCACTTTGCATTCCAACAGCTCAAGTTCCTGGGTCACGTCGTGAGTGCTGAGGGAATTAGCCCTGATCCAGAGAAGACGGCTGCCGTAGCTGCTTTCCCGACCCCCACTGATAAAAGTTCCGTGCGTCGGTTTTTGGGCCTCTGTGCATATTACAGGAGATTTGTGCACGACTTCTCCCGAATAGCGGAACCATTGACTCGTCTAACAAAGGACGACCAACCTTTCATCTGGGCCGACGAGCAGTCAGGGGACTTCGAGGAGCTTCGCAAGCGCCTTCAAACAACGCCCGTACTTGGCCACTTCGACGAGGAGGCCGACACAGAATTGCATACCGACGCCAGTAAGGTTGGCCTCGGTGCAGTTCTCGTTCAGTGGCAAGAAGGCGTTGAGCGGGTGATTGCTTACGCCAGCCGCCCCCTGTCTCGTTCCTAAGCGAATTATTCTACGACCGAAAAGGAGTGTTGTTGTGCTCATCAACGCGACATACTACACCGTCGGCTTCTGGACTGGCGCCTGCTCGTCGCGAGCGCAGCTGCGGGGCGTGCACTTGAGGGCCGGAGCGCGGTGCGTGACTTTTCGTTCATTTCCCGTGACCCTGGATCGCGGATCGCCTGGCTGGCGCGGATTTCAAGTCGCCGACGCAACCCCGCCCGCAAGACGACTCCGGATGTCCCGCGTCGGCAAGGCCAGCAGCACTATTCGAACCGCAGATCATCCACGGTGTGTGGAGGTGTGTGTTTGTGTGTGTGCGCGCGCTGGGCTCTTGTGTAAAGGAGCCGCGGAGGCCAGGAAGCTGATTCCCACGGGACTCGGGCTGTCCGGCAAGGACGTACGTGACCACGGCAGCGGATTTGAACTCTGGAATGTGCACGCGTGATGTGCGTACAGGATGACGGGAGAAAGGAGGAACTGTGCTGGAGCCTATTGGCCCCGCCCAGAGAGTTTACTGCGTCCCTATTGGCGCAATGATAGGGGCTGTGTTTAGGGAGTCTATTTAACGAGCTGTCAAAGGCAATTTCGAAAAAGAGGAGAGACCAGTTACAATAAAGATGTTGTAAACCTGGTTCGTCTACGGGTAGTACTCCAAGGTGCCCAGCAGGTGCAACTCAACAGACCGCCGGTCAGCGCAACCGAGCACGGCGGGTGAGAGGAGAACCGTTTCGAACGCCAGCAGCTGAAGAGACCGTCGCCCTCTGGACGAGCACGGCGGGTGACAGCGTGGAGAGCGGCTTCGAAACATAACTGGCGCAGTCGACAGGATCTGCTGTGGCTGAACTGGAGTCTACGGCAACGACGACGGCGACACTACGAGCCTCGTCAACGACGACGCCTGACCGTGACAACCGCTTGGAAAGCCAATTCGTGAAGACGCCCCCAGCTTCTTGAATCCGGCGCAAGGGGACCCACCCCAAGGGACACCAGCGGCAGTCAGGCGAGTACCCCTTTGACATCTGCGGGCGCATGCTATGTCAAAGCCCTGGGTTTTGAGGAGCGATCGCGCTAAGGAAGGAGGAAAAATGGCAGAGGGGGATCAGAGTGAAGAGTTGGCAGCCGCCGGCAAGGCAGGCGAAGATGAGGTAGACTCCACACTGGAGGCTACGTCAGAGCAGTTGGCACTACTGCAATTGCAACTAAAAATTGTAGAGGCCCAGAAAGAGAATCAAAAATTGATTCTAGAAACAGAGCGATTGCGCTATGGACAGAGCGTGGAGCTTAGCGATAGCGGCAGCACCGTCGCGGCGAATGCTGGAACAGATGAAGATAGAAGGCTAAAATACGCGAGCCTATTGAAAGGCGTCCTGGCACCAATGCCGAATCAAGAGCAATTAGTGCCTGGATGGTTTGAGGAGGTGGAGGCGACCTTATGCTCGTACGACGTCCGACCGAGTGGTGGGCCGGACTGGTTTTACCGAGGCTGAGCGAAAGGGCGCGAGGGCTCCTCGTACGGTTATCAGCAGACGAGAGGAAAAACTTCGCTTCTTTGAAAGACAAAATTCTTCGCGGACTGCGACTGTCAGCCGCAGAATACAAGAGATTATTCTCGTCAAGCAGCAAAGAGGCAGGAGAAACCTGGGAACAGTTCTCCGTACGACTAGAGAATTATCTCGACTACTACCTAAATAGCTGTAAAGTGCGCACCATTGAGGAGTTCAAACAGCTGGCGGTGACAGACCGAATGAAGGAATGCTTAAGCGCCGATGCAAGAGCACACGTTGCCTTGAGTGAGAAAGGAGGCTTTCTCAAACCTAGTGACCTCGTAGAGCTCGCAGAGAACTTCGAAGAGAGTCGGAGGTGTAGGTCAGCGGTAGGACTAGCTGCGTCCGCAACGGCAAACCACCATGCCGAGAAGCGAACCGCTACGTCATCTCAATTGGGAGGCAGTACGGCTGAGAGGCGTCCCGGGCGACAGTGCTATAAATGTCACGAGAGAGGCCACTTTGCAAGAGAATGCCCGAGAAAAGAAACTGTCTCAACAAAAAATGGAAGTAGCAGTCGCAGAGGCGAAAGACAGGTTGTTGCTCGAGTGGAAATTCCAGTTAGCGAGGAGATGGCGACAGGGGGTGACAGGCGACAGAACGAGGCAGGCGACAAACGTATTGTCACAATAGAGAGCACGGGTCAGCAGCTCAGAGCTTTGGTTGATTCGGGTGCCGATGTAACTGTCCTTCGTAAGTCACTTTGCCGCGAGTATGAAGGCGCGGGGTCAACACTGAAGCTGAGAGGAGCGTTTGGGAGTGAGGTTGTCGCCGAGCTGGCTTACGTGCCATTAAAGGCAACGGAGGGTGCTCCCCTAGTGTCGTTCAACCCGTCCGAACGAGGAGTGCTGTGTGCGCTTACCGATGAGCTAGTCGCAGGCCTAGATGCACTGATTACGCCAGATGACTACAATGAGCTTCTCGGGGAGAGAGCAATAACACAAGCAGATGAGTTAGTAGCTCTGGAATCAGATACAGATGAACCAGACGGGCCAGATACGGGACACGCTGATGCTGTGGCGTGCGTCGTCGAGGCGGAGCCTGCTGCCAGCCAAACCGAAACGAACCAGACAGCAAGGCAGCTGTTCCGGAACGCTCAGCTTGCCGATGAATCGCTAAAAGAAGCATGGGCTCAGGCTAAAGAAGGCTCGCATGGCATGCTTATACGGGACGAGCTGCTGTTCCATCGAGAGCCAGTTGCTGGACACGAGTGTTGTCAATTGGTACTACCTTCGGAACGGCGCGCGGAGGTTTTAAGGTTGGCGCATGATTCAGCGTGGGCAGGGCACCTGGGCGAACGTAAAACGCTTCAGAGAATAAAGGGGTCGTTTTACTGGCCAGGCTTGGCCAGAGATGTCAAGCAACACTGTCGTACGTGCCATTCATGCCAGGTAAAGGCCCCTGCGCGCACTCTCGATTGTGTGCCGATCACACCCCTCTCTAGACCAGACAGCCCGTTTCAAGTCATCAACGTTGATTGCATAGGGCCAATTGAACCACCGTCTGCGCGAGGGCACCGTTACGCGTTGTGCGTTGTTGATGTTAACACTCGGTGGCCAGAGGTCGTATGCTTGCGCGCGCTGACAGCAAAGGCTACGTGCGAGGCGTTGCTACAGATCTTTGCACGCATGGGTATACCGGAAACGGTGTGCTGTGATCAAGGCACAAATTTCACGGCTCAGTTAACTAGAGAGATGCTGTCCAGGCTTGGAACATGCCCAAGGTTCTCCACGCCCGACCTCCCGCAGAGCAATGGGCTGGTTGAGCGCTGGAACGGTACCTTCAAATCCATGTTATTCCGTATTGTGGAGGAGCACGGCAGGGACTGGGACAAATTTGTTCCATTTCTGCTGTGGGCATACAGAGAGGTACCTAACGAAACGACGGGCCGCTCTCCGTTTGAGCTGATGTACGGGAGGGTGCCAGTGGGGCCTCTTTCCATCTTGCAGAAGTCGTGGAGTGGGGACTGGTCCGTCCCGGACTCTCTAACAATCCCAGCTGAGGAATATCTTTCGGAGCTGCGCAAACGGTTAGCTGAGGCACATGCGACAGCTGAAAGTAATTGCACCGATGCTCAGAGAAAGTATGCGAATCGCTACAATCTCCGCGCGACGGATAAACAGTTCGCGGAAGGGGACGAAGTGTTGTGGCTGGAGAAGGAAGGCCAAGGCAAATTGATGGGAAGGTGGATAGGACCGGTCAAAGTTGTACAAAGGTTGCGGCCCTACAGTTACCTAATCGAGTTGGAAGGCGGCACACGTCGGGCTGTGCACGCCAACAAACTCCGAGCTTACCACGAACGCGTTAATGTTGTAGGCACAGTTTTCGAAGGGGACAGTGACTTCGGCGACGTGCCCACATTCCCAACACCGTCTGACGAAGGAAGTAGCGTGTGGGGCGAAGCTTTGAGCCACCTTACCCAATCGCAACGGGAGGAGCTGACCACGGTGCTCGCTAAGCACGGACAAGTGTTTGGTAGTAAACCGGGCAAGTGCACCGCTGGCATGCACAGAATAAGGCTGAAGGCAGGATCTGAAGTGGTAGCCGGACATGCGTACAAGGTACCAATGGTGTTTCGGAAGGAAGTGGAAAGGCAGATTAACGAACTGTGTGAGTGGGGTCTGATTTTTCCGGTAGAGAGCGCCCATGCCCATCCCATAGTTTGTGTATCTAAGAAGGATGGCGGCATAAGGCTCTGCTGCGACTATCGCAGGCTCAACAGCGTTACGGAACCGGACGCATTCCCCATGAGTATACCTTCGGAGCTTTTGTTTCTGGTGGCAAAGGCGCGTTACATCACCCTCATTGACATGCTGAGGGGATATTGGCAAATACCTTTAGATGAGCAGTCTCAAGCATTGACGGCGTTCGTAACGCCGGTCGGGCAATACGCTTGGAAAGTGATGCCTTTCGGGCTTCGGAACGCTAGCTCCACGTTCCAGCGAATCATTAACGAGGTGTTAGCACCACACAGAGAGTATTCCTGCGCTTACATTGATGATCTCGCCATATTTTCCGAGACGTGGGAGGATCATCTGAGGCACATCGACAATGTTCTAAGTTCCGTAGCAGCTGCGGGATTCACTATGAATGCAGCTAAATGCCGATTCGCAAGAGGGGAGGTAGAGTTTCTTGGTCACATAGTAGGATCGGGTAAGCAAAGCGTGAATCCTGCAAAGGTCAGCGCTATCCAGGAGATTCCCCCGCCACAGACGAAGCGGCAGCTGAGGAGTTTTCTCGGGTTGGCAAACTACTATAGACAGTATGTCCCTGACTACTCGCGTATTGTTCTCCCGTTGACTAACCTGACGAAGAGGAGGACCCCTCATCGGCTACCTTGGGACAGCGAGGCACAGAATGCGTTCGAGAGCATTAAAGAGTGTTTAGGGCGCGCGACATCGCTGTATGCACCAGACCCTAGTAAGGAGTTTATACTATCCACCGATGCCTCCGACTACGCCGTAGGAGCATGTCTCGCACAGTGCGACGAGGAGGGGAACGAACGCCCGATCGCATTTCTAAGCAAGAAACTCAGTCCGACCCAGACTCGGTGGGCCACAATCGAGAAGGAAGCCTACGCGATCATATGGGCACTGAGTAAGCTCGAGGCTTGGCTATTTGGTGCACAGGTGCGTGTGGTAACGGACCACAACCCCCTTAAGTACCTTACGCTTACCAGCCCGCATAGTGCCAAGTTAACTCGCTGGGCTCTCGCTCTCCAAAGGTTCAATCTTACGATCGAACATAAAAGGGGCACGCAAAATGCCAACGCCGATGCTATGTCAAGGCTGGTGGCGGCCAACTAAATGGAGCTAAGCGCATCGAGGGAAAGGTAAATGGCCTAAGAATGGTTTGGGCTTTGTCATTGCGTGTGGGCGCGGATGGCGGGGGGTATTGAACCTGACGCCAGCCGCGTCGCGTTGTTCGCTTGTGTGTTGTGTGTGGCTGCATTATAAAGACTTATGCAGCACACTTGGTGGGGAGGTGTTGTGCTCATCAACGCGACATACTACACCGTCGGCTTCTGGACTGGCGCCTGCTCGTCGCGAGCGCAGCTGCGGGGCGTGCACTTGAGGGCCGGAGCGTGGTGCGTGACTTTTCGTTCATTTCCCGTGACCCTGGATCGCGGATCG
>JAJIZL010034282.1:0-46828 GCA_023969395.1 Amblyomma maculatum
GCGAGCGAAATCCGATCGGACGATGTTCGCCATCTATGCGATGGGAAAGCGTGGCCCCAACACCATAGGGTGATGCATCGCATTCTAAAAATAGCTCTTGTTTCGGGTCGAAGTGCGTGAGCACCGGGGCCGTGGACAGCGCCTCCTTCGCTAAGGAAAATGCGTCTTCTTCCTTAGAACTCCACACCCACTTAACACCCTTTTCGAGCAACCTGTACAGGGGGGCTAGCAACGTAGCCATGTAAGGCAAAAACTTGTTGTAGAACGTTACCATGCCCAGAAACGAGCGCAGCTCGCTCACATTTTGGGGGGAGGGGGCGATTTGATGGCATCAACAGCTTTTTCAGTCGGATGCAGTCCGTCCGCATCAATACGGTGACCGAGATAAGTGACAGACGTCTCGTGAAATCGACACTTGTCAGCACGCAGCTTGATGCGATGCTCACGAAAGCGCTGAAGAACCGCCCTGAGGTGATTGCTTTCGCCATCGTGGTTTTCCGCAATCAGAACGTCATCGAGGTATCCTTGTACCCCGGGCAAGCCTTGCAGAACAGTTTCGATACGCCTCTGGAATATGGCCGGTGCAGAAGCAATTCCAAAAGGCAAGCGATTGAAACAAAACACCCCTTTGTGGGTGTTGATTACGGCCAACTGGCGGGATTCTTCGTCTAGCTCAATCTGATTGTAGGCATCCCTCAAGTCCAATAGGCTGAATCGCTGCCCTCCTCCCAACTGAGCAAAAATATCATCAATAACTGGCAGCGGGTACTATTCCATTTCACACACTAAGTTCAGCGTAACCTTAAAATCTCCACATATGCGCACTCGCCCATCTTTCTTGAGAACTGGTACAATAGGTGTGGCCCATTCTGCGTGAGTGACCGGTGATATTATGCCAGCTGCCACAAGCCTGTCCAATTCCTCTGAAACTTTATCGCGTAGAGCGTAAGGTACTTTCCTTGCCTTGCAGAACTTCGGCTGTGCTTGTGGCTTGACCTCCAGGTGCACTGGTGGACCTGTCATGCTTCTCAGGGCCTCCGTGAATAAGTCTGCGTAGTCCTCCAGAACGGCAGTCTGTACAGCAGGGGTCCAGCTGCGGTCCTGTGGCGAACGCAGAACATGTAGCACAGCTGGGCCCGCTTGCACAAAACGATCTTAAGACTGTCTTAGCTAAGTCCAGACTTAACTGGAGTCTAAAGAATAGGTCACTAGCATGGCCGCTTAAGACTGGAGTCAAGACTGGGCTTCAGTCCTGACTTGAATAAGTCGCTTGTATGATTACGACTCTGGTGCTGTCTTGGTTAAGACACAAGGACGTCAGGTGTCTAAGTAGAGAAATTAGGGAAATACAGGAATACGCTGGCACTGTCCCTGCTGTAAGATGTACACATTCCGTTTATTTTGCGTTGTGTACGTAAAATCTGTGCCATTGCTTTTTGCGGCTTAAGATTGTGCTACGAGGAAAAATGCCCCAAGTGGTTGCTGAGGCCGTTCTGGGAAGCCACTCTGGTGAACATGAACCCGAAGCGTTCGACGTTCGGAACACGAGCCGTCTTAAATAAGCTTGGTCTTTCTAAAGACACCATTTAAGTCTGGACTTAGCTCGGACTTTATCGTGCAAGCCGGCCCTGCTTCTTTGGTTTCGAGTTTCTGCAGCAAATCCCGGCCACAAAGTAGGGGTCCTTCGCAATCTAAGACGATGAGGTTGCAATCGACAGCTGCAGTCTTATAGCGCACCCGCATAGGCAACACTCCGAGTACCGGCAGTCTCCCCAGATAGCAAGACAATTTAATCGTCGGTTTCTGCAACTCTGGCCATTGAATACTGTGTACTTCGTAGGTTGTCCTAGGAATGACACACACTGGCGATCCGGTATCTACATCCATTAACAGCTTGATGCCATTCCAGCTGAAAGTTTTTCTAATTGGTTGCACCAACAGCTTGTTTGTAGTCACTGACCATAGCTGGGCTGCACTAGTTTCGCTATCGCTCTCTGTATGCGCTGTGACGTTCACCGAATGGTTTCTTAGTTTCTTTCCTTTCGGCACACTCGAGCCAAGTGGCCTTGTGTGCCACAACTGTAACAGCGTCGGTGACGCATCGAGCAGGCGGCATTATCATGACCGCTGTTTCCACAACGCTCGCACTGCTTGTCACTCGCGTTCCGCTTCGCGCGCCAACGCCGCGGCATCTTTAATGCTAGCAAGTCAGAGGAGGCTTCTTCGTGGCTTATCTTCTGCGAATCAAGCTCTGCATGCTCGGATGTTATCGCAAGTGCTGTCGCTTCAGCTAAGGTAAGATCTTTTTTTGCTAGCAATTGTTTTTGCAAGTTCTTCGAATGGACGCCACATACGATGCGGTCTCTCAACATCCTGTCGAGCATTGTTGCAAAGTTGCAGTTCTGAGCAATTCGTCGTATTTCGGCAATAAAATCTTGTACTGACTCCCCTTCGTGCTGTTGCCGGTGTAAGAACTTGAAGCTTTCGGAAATCTCGTTCGGCGTAGGGTCGTAGTACTTGCTTAACTCGTCTACTACTGACTGATAGCTCAAAGAGTTTGGCTTCTGTGGGGCGACTTGTCCGCAAAGAATATCAATGGTTCTTGACCCAAGCGCGGCGACTAGCAAGGCTCTTTTCTTGGCATCGTCAGTTACTTGGTTAGCTTCGAAATAAGCTTCAACTTTGACGAAGTACGATTGCCACTTATCTTTCACGTCGTCGAACTCAGGCAGGTGGTGGCCCATGGCTGCAGGAAGGTCCGAGGCCTGGATACTATCGACAGACCCTTGTGTTATGGGAATCCTCGTCGCCACTGTTGGAAACGCCAGCGGCCGGCGTTCGCCTGCCAACGGGTCGGCGGCGGCGAACCCGTTAGAGCCCAACGAGACTGATGGTCGGGGCAGAAAGAACTGGGTTTATTGTGTGGCTTGGGTTTTTATACCAAGCCAAAGAAAAAGAAGAACGAAAGGAAAGCTGCAAGCAGAGGCTGCCGTAACGCTTGGTGATGACGAGCAGAGCGGAGGCGGGCACACGTGGCGCTGACGACGCATTTAGCAGTTCGCAGCACTCTCCCTTTCCCCTTTTCACTGTATCTGTTATTCTCCCCTCCCTTGCTCCGACCCGCGGCCCAACAGGAAGAAATGACAAAAAAAAAACCACAGCCGGATGGACATTGCTGGTTAGAGGAACCTGTCAGCGGCGAGTGAAGTTCGAGCCTGCTTAGAGCGGTAAGCAACTCGCACCGAGAGATGAACCTCAAAGAAAGAAAAGAAAAAAAATCTGGGGGGCAGTAGAATGGTGAAATACTTTGAGGTTTTCGCTAAGCGTTGTGAGCGCCAAGCATGAAGCAGGTTTTTGCGAGAAGTGGGATATGGAGGGCCCCGAAGAAACTAAATAAAAAGAAAAAAGGGTGGGTGGAAGAATACAACCCGAGGAAAACTGTTAAAGGACAATGATTGATATATTAGCTTAGAATTCAACTTGCAGGGCTTGTATAGAAGGCATTGCCCCAATGTTTTTATTTATCCCATTAATATTTGTCTTAAACTTACAAATAAAGTATGAGTCGCGCTGCTCCTGTTCCCGTGTGTTACTGAATCCCCCCTGAAGAACTGTTTGACTGAGTCGAATGAGTGCTGTTTCTGGTTGATATGTTTTGAAAAAGGAAGGTTGGGCAGAGTGGACATGAGGACGGTGATTATTAAACCGCATTCGTAGAGGAGTAGCTGTTACTGCATGCGGCATACACCGCATTCTAGGAAATATATAACGTTTGAGACATCGCAATCAAGGTTGCCATCTATTCTCCACCTAAACTTTGACGCTGTGCTTGTTGCGCAGCTTGATTGCTACTTGTGCTTGCACATATGGCATCTTCTCTTTCTGCAAGGCCGGCACCCCAACCACGGGTTATTACCTAATTTTGAGTGGACTAGAATGTTGCAGATGTTTTTCGGTCGTCTGTAGACAACCTGGGGAGGAGTCGTGAAAATATTGGAGAGACGTTCGCTCTGTTCTAGAATGTTGAAATGTTTCTTTAGAATTTTGCTCACATTGAGGGGGGGGGGGGTACTCGTGAAGGTGAGCACCAGGCTTGTTCGACAGTCTATTTGTTTTCTTTCGTGGACGTCCCTCCAGTATTTCCTCTCGGTTGAGTTCATATGCCTTTTTTATGGCGTCGTCAACAATATCTGGCGGGTATCGTTGTTTAGTCAGGAATTCCCGCTTACGTTTTGCGTTTCGTGCGTAGTTATCATCTTGGGAACAAATTCTTTTATATTGATGAGCCTGAGAATATGGAATGCTTGTTTTTGAGTGATGAAGATGACAGCTTTGAAACTCTAAGTATTGTTGCCGGTCCGTGGATTTTTGTATACACTGGCGGTAAGCGAACCTTCATGAACCGCAATTTCAATGTCCAGAAAGTTAATTGTGTTGCGGTAATATGTGTGCATGAAGGATATGCTAGGATGGAGGAGATTGAAGTTTTCCATGAAATGAAGGAGTGATTGTTCTGTGTCAGTCCAAATTAAGAAAATATCATCCAAGTGGCGTTTGTATAAGGTGGGATTAATAGGGAAGTAAAAATTCAGATTCAATGCTATGCATGAAGATGTTAGCATTAGTAGGGGCCATTTTTGTACCCATGCCGGTGCCGTTAATTTGTAAGTAGTGTTCATTGTCGAATTAAAAGTTGTATTCGAGTACTAGTTTCGTCAATACCTCTAGGACTTCTGGAGTAGGGGATCCTTCCTTCCTATTCCGATTATAGGCCTCCATCAAAGCCTTGATTCCGTCGGAATGCGGGATATTTGTATATACGGAGACTACATCTAAGATTACAAGGAAGGCCCCCTGAGGAAGATATAGAGCTGCTATTTCGCGAAGGAAGTGGTTTGCCACGTATGTGGGTTAGGTGAGTTTCAGGTATGTGTCCAATTAATGTGTCAATGTAACTGGATATTGTTTCTGTGATTGTGCCGATGCCGGATACTATAGGGGGCCAGGGTTACCCCTTTTATGAATTTTCGGAAGCATGTAGAATCGACCCGGCGACGGGTGTGGGGCGGTCAGGGATTTGCATAATCGCAGAGAGATATCCGCACCTATTGCAAGCTCATTTAGAGTCCCTGCAATAAGTTTAGATGCTCTAGAGGGGGGTGCGCTTTTAGGGGTTCATAGAATTTAGTGTTAGAGAGTTGTCTAATGCCTTCCTCAATATACTTGTTCTTGGCCATGACAACTATGCCAACTCCTTTATCTGCCGGTTTGATGACCATATCTTTCCGTCTACTGAGCGCCTTCAATGCATCACATTCCTTTTTCGAAAGATTTTGCTTGCCTGGTCTGTAGTCCTTATAAGCTCTGATTACGTCGTTCTTGACGGCACTAATGTACATGTCCAAATGTTTGTCTCTCCCCGTATTCGGAGTCCATTGGTGATTTTTAAGGTTGAATTCTCTGCCATGTGCCGTGCGCTGTTTCCCTTTGAAAAAGCATTCCCTGAGTCTGAGAGTTCGCGCAAAGTTGTCAAGGTCCTTCAATACCGAAAATTCATTAAATCTCCCCGTAGTATTGTCAATGACAATTGCCTGTGATTGACACGTGCCTAATGTACTGGCGTTTATAATCTCACGCACGTCAAGCGTGCCTGTTTCCTTTCTCGCACCAGGGCAGCATTTATACTGTCTGGTGGCTAATCAACGTTTCAGTTGTGAGTCAGCGCTCTGTGTTGTCGTCCTTTCTTCCACATCCCGTCTGTCGCGCTGTTGTTATGGAGGAACTCCAAGTTCTCCCAATAAATAATTATGAACGTTTTTAAGCAATTACTTTATACATATCGTCCCTTTCTAAGCAGCCACAATATTAAATTTCAGAATAATTGATACTATTATTCTAGCCTAAATGACTTCATGTACATTTTGTTCAGGCTGTGGAGACGTATTGTTAGAATTAATATTGTGCTGAGAGTTGCAGGCTGTCCACGGCAACCACATAAGGAGCAACAGTCCTAAATCAGTATGTTTCACTATTTTTAGCGCAATTTGCATAAGCGCGTGAAATAAACCATGTAATATTTCTACCCGACTAATTACGCTAACAATTGTTAAACAAATCGTATATAACAGTAATTTAGGGCACCGTCTAAACAAATAAAGGGTGAAAAAAATTTTTGCACAATTGTGTGCGGAAACGTTGGCGTGTTTAGCCCTGCTATGGCCAATATAGGACCCACAGCGGCATTAATTTGGCAGCACCCTTTGGGCTACGCTATATCTTTCGACAAGAGCCCGCATTTACGTTGCGTCAACAATCATTGTTAACAAATATGACGAAAATACGGAAGCTCTAGTTTCTATCCCCGCCAAGGCAAATGTGGGATCTGCAGCGGTTTTTTGCGGGCAGCCCCGATTGGGCTAGGTGTGTTTTTAAACGACAGCCCACTAGTTGATCCACGCGCTTTCAAATTCCCCAAAAGAGACAGATTGTGGCATCATGCGGGCATGCCCACTTTCCAGCCTCATTACGGCCGATGTGGGACCTAAAGCGGTTCTGTGCCAGCAGCCCCAATTGGTCTTGTTGTTTTTGAAGATAGAGCACAGTCGCCTAGTGCACGTGCCTTGCAATTCCCCACAAGGTACAGATTTTGGTATCATGCGGGCACGCCCACCTTCTAGCCCTGTTGCAGCCGATGTGGGACCTAAAGCGGTATAGCTAAGGCTGTGTCATTTGGGCTTCACGAGGGTTTTCCCAAATTTAGTTATTATTCATATTCCACCTGCCTACAAGTAACCTACAAGGGGCCGAGCGGTGCAGCGTGTGGACTTCCCCGTTCTCTTGCTTTTCTACGGCCGTTGTAGGTCGACAGAATTTAATATGGGCGGCCTCATTTCGGATCTATGAGGGCTTTCCCATAAATAGCGCACATTTAGGTTGAATTGCCCTCAAATATCTGACAAGGGACCCTTTTGGTTTGGATTCAAGAATGTGCTCTGCATTAGCCCGAGCAGTCCCGCTATGGGAGCCATGCAGAAAGAACAAGGGCAAGCCCAAATGAGGCTTGCCCACGTTTGCCCCATCGGGACCGATGCAGGTTTTATAATGGTTTCTTCAGCCCTACTTGCCTACATTGCAATTACTCGCGCCCCACATTTTGTGCTACCTGGGAAATATCGTTCACTGTGTGATTACCTGCTTTTCTTGCAAAGATACTTTATTTTTATTTTATTGGTACCCACAAGGTAAAACATTACAGAGGGGAGTGGGGATTACAACAAAACATTTGGCACATATAAAAACGTACAGCATGTAATGAAATAATGAGAAAAAAACAAAAAAAAAACAAATAAGCAGATCATGGTCATACATAAACATCAGTACATTTTAGCTTACTTAAAGCACTTTTGTGCTAGGCATCATTGCGAAACATTGGACACTGATAACTGGAACAATGGTAACCGCTCAATTGTTTCCACTGACGAAGGAAGGTGGTTCCATCCTCAGATGTGCGAGGTATAAACGAGTCAGAAAATGCTTTGGTGTTACATGAAATTAGGCTACCTTTGTGTGCATGATGAAGGCGTGAAGATATGTATGTGGGTGGTAGGAGCAATTCATCACGTAGTATTTCGTGATAAAATATTTTGTGAAAGAGGTACAGTTGCGCACGTCTGCGGCGCGTTGCTAGAAGTGGTAAGCCTAGGTTTGATTTCATGGCGGTCACGCTGGCGGTGCGATGAAAATTCGATAAAATGAAACGTGCTATTTGTTTTGAACTGATTTCTATCTGATTTGTAAGAACTTCAACGCCTGGGTCCTATATAGCCGATGCATATTCTACTTGGGAACGAATTATGGTTTTGTAAAGCACTAGCTTCGTGTTAGTAGGGGCTGAATGGAAGTTACGCTTGAGATACCCGAGCATGCCATTAGCTTTGTTGACGATGTATTCTATGGGCGTTTTCCAAGAAAGGGTGGAAGTGATGTGAATGCCGAGGTATTTGTATGACAGGACTGATTCTAATTGGTTACCGCCTAGATGGTAAGGAGATAAGTTAGTGGGTGAACGGGACACGCACATGAATTTACATTTTTTTACGTTTAATGTCATATGTCATTTACTGCACCATAGGTTAATATTGTCAATGTCAGCCTGTAAAGCGCGTGTTTCAGTATCAGATGTTATTTCACGGAAAAGAACGCAATCATCAGCAGATAGATGGATGGATGAGGAAACACAGTCGGGAAGCTCATTTATATAGATTAGAAAAAGTAAAGGCCCAAGTACAGTACCTTGAGGAACGCCGGAGTTAACTGGATGCAGGGGGGAGTTAACATCGTTTGCGGAGACGAACTGTTGGCGAGAGGTTAGAAAGCACTCGAGCCATTTTAGAACATTAGTATCGAGTCCTATGATGCGTAATTTTAGGAGTAGTAGCTGGTGACATACTTTATCAAATGCTTTAGCAAAATCTAAATATATACAATCAGCAATGGAGCGGTGGTCGAGGATGACATGTAACTTGTGAGTGAACGAAAGAAGCTGCGTTTCGCATGAGTAGGTCTTGCGAAAGCCATGTTGAGCCTGGTGAAAAAATGAGTTAGATTCCAGAAATGTGATAATTAGAGAGAAGAGAATGCGTTCTAATATTTTACTGGATACACTGATGATCGATATGGGCCTGTAGTTATGAGGAGAATGCTTGGACCCAGATTTGTGCACTGGGACCACCTTCCCTATCTTCCAATCTGACGGTAATTCGCTACTTTCCAATGACTGCTGGAATATTTTAGCTAAAATAATTGATGAATACATTTTGGTGCTTTTAAAAACCTTTGTGTTCATGGTATCGATGCCGGCCGCTGAAAATACTTTAAGGTTGTCAATAATTTTAGCAACAGCGTCAGAGTGGACCACCACGGGATACATGGGCAAATATTTGTAACCGCGAAAGATAGGAAGCTCAACGACAGAAGAAGTAGAAAAGCAATTTGAAAACACATCATTTAGGACACTCGCGCATTTATTATCAGGTACTGGTTCATCATCAAAGTCTGGTAATGTAATACGCGAAGTTTCCTTGGGGTTAATATTCTTCCAAAATTTTTTGGGATTCTGCAGTAATGTAGTAGGTAGTGTGTTCTCTGCAAAATATTTTTTAGCTCTTCTACAGCGGAAATATATTCACCGTTTGCTTTATGATACAATTCCCAGCGGGTTTGATTATGAGATGATTTAGCCATACGATAAAAGCGTTTTTTTTTTCAGTTTGAAAGTCGTCTTATGGGCGAGTTATAGCGTGGCGCATCCAGGTTATATGATATGGTTCTAGTCGGAATAAAGCGATTAGTAAGCTCTCTAACCTTGGTTTTGAATAAATCCCAGTTTGCCTCAACAGAGCGCTCTTGAAAAGTATCTAAGAATGATGTTAAGAAAGAATGCAAGTTCATATTAATTTGGTCGAAATCAGCCCGTTTATAGTTGCGCAATAGTTTTGTCGTCTTGTGTTTTTTTTTTTTTTTGCACTGGGATAGTGATGCTAAAGTTTAATGCAACGTGATCACTTAAGTTTGGCAAGTAGGTGAGCTGAGAGCACAGTTCGGGACATGTGCACAAAATCAGGTCTAATATGTTAGCTGTTGTTTGTGTGATCCGGGTGAGTTTAGTAACAATCTGAGTAAAGCTGAATGATGAGCACAAATCAAGAAATACGCGACACGTTCGGGAGGCAAAATGTGCAGTTGAGGTCCAGTCGATGCCAGGGTAATTGAAATCACCCAGTAAGAACACGGGGGCAGAGGGATATCGTGATATAATGGTGTTAATGTTGTCGTGAAGTTCGTTGATACTTTGTTACACCCATTATTCGCATTTTTTGCTTTTGTGAGACAACCCTATAACAATAGCTTTGGGTGATTTTTAATACATTAGTATATTAATATAGAAAGCTCCTAATAAATTTTCGTGAACAGATTAATGGTTTCTCACAAAGTCTTTAGGAAATGCTTTCAATACACCCTAGCGACAAAGCAAAGTTCTATTTATTTATTTATCGATCAGTCAGAAAATCAGTGGCAAGGACGTGCTTTGCAGATTCCATTTTTGTGCTGCATAAATATTGACATCTTTTTAGAAAAGATCTGCACCTGTGTTTCGTTTATACCTATTTCACGTACACTCTCTTAATAGGCTGCAGTTGTTCCTTTCCATCTAAGCTTCAGCATATAGTTGCAGAATGAATTGACAGTGATCTGGTGCTCTTAAAATTTACAATATGCAGAACTGATTCTTGAAGAATATTTCTCACTGACAGTAACGTTATGATTATACACCAGTAACTGCATCTATTCCTAAATTTTGTCCTTTTTTTGTTCTGAATTTTTTTCTTCTGAATACATTTTAAGGAGGTCCAAGAACGCATTACAAGGTCCTGTTCGTCGACAATGATAGGCAGTGCTATATCTTAATTGAAAACCGGCGCAAAGGGGTTAGAGGTAAGTAAGATCTTTTTCTCGTCATACCGTTAAAAAATTAGAGCCCCTCATAAACAAAAGAGGGGACTTTACTTGCAATGCCAGAAGTCCTGAACAAAGTAAAAAATCTGCCGGCCGTAAGAGACAGGTTGCAAGGAACAGGAAGTCTTTGGGCAAGTTGGTGGAATACCGCTATAGTTACTACACCACAGACAGAGCTTTGTTACACCATTCTGCTTTGGCCGTCTGTCCAGCTGCAACTATGCAAGCTGCAAAGAATTAACATTTTTGAACATGACATTTCCTTCAAAATTGCACTACCGTCTAATGAACGAATGCAAAAAGCAATGAAATAACATTCACTTGCTTCGGTAACAATATTTGTTTTTATTAAGTGTTATCAGTTCAGTTCAGTCGTTCAGTCGTGTCCGACTCTGCGTGACCCTATGGACCAAATCACGCCACGCTTTCCGGTATCTCGCTATCTTCCTAACATCACATAACTTCATCTGCAGCGCCTCGAGGATGCCATCTAACCATCGCGTTCGCTGCCTACCCCTTCTCCGGTGACCCTCAACCTTTCCTAACGTCAAATATTTCTCCACCGACTCCTCTCTTCCTATAACCTCTCGTCAGATGACCGAAGTAGCTGAGCTTTCACTTTATAATTTGACCCTCCAATGAGCAGTCAGGGTTCGTGGTCGACAATATCGACTTATTTGATCTTCTGGCCTTCCAAGGAACTCTCAAGTCTCCGCCAGCACCACAATACAAACGTGTCAATTCCTCGGCGGTCAGCCTTCTTTACAGTTCAACTCTCGCATCCACACATCCCAACTGGAAACACCATAGCACGGGTTATACGGATCTTGGTCGGCAGTGTAATATCTCTGCTCTTTACTAGATGGTCAAGGCTAGCCATGGCTCTCTTTTCCAGAAGCAGGTGTCTCCTAACTTTATGGCTGCAGTCTCCTTCCGGGGTAATGTTGAAGCCCAAGAAGAAAAAATCTGTCACAGCTTCCACTTCTTGTCCCTTGATTCTCCAGGGCGTAATAGGGCAAGACACCATGATCTTTTTCTTTTTAATGTTCAGTTTAAGCCCAAACTTTTCACTCTCTTTTTGTACGTGCATCAGAAGTCTCGAGTTCCACTTGACTTTCTGTCATTAAAGTGGTATCATCCGCATATCTAAGGTTGTTGATACGTTTTCCAGCAATCTTCACTCCAGTTGAGGACTCTTCCAGACCGGCCATCTTCATGATGCACTTAGCATATAGGTTAAATAGGCAGGACGACAGTATGCAGCCTTGTCTCACTCCTTTCTCAATCGGAAACCAATCAGTAAGACCATGCCCAGCTCTGACTGTGGCCTCTTGCCCTTCATACAGGTTCCTGAGGAGACAGATTAGGTGAAATGGAACTACCATGCCTTAGAGCGTGCCACCATGTGCTGTAATCTACGCAGTCAAACGCTTTCGCATAATCAATAAAGCAGAAGTAGATAGGTTTCTGGAACTCTCTTGCTTTTTCCATGATCCAGCGAAGATTCGCAATCTGGTCTCTAGTTCCTCTGCCCTTGCGAAACCCCGCTTGCACGTCCGGAAGCTCTCGATCCACATATTGCTGGAGCCTACCTTGGAGGATTTTCAACATCACCTTGCTAGCATGCAAAATAAGCGCGATCGGGCAGTAGTTGGAAGAATCTTTGGCACTGCCTTTCTTTGGAATGTGGGTGTAAACCGACCTCCTCCAATCCTGTGGCCACTTCAAGGTTGTCCAATTTTGCTTACATAATGTATACAGAACGTGATCAACGTCGTCATAGTTGAGGTTTTGAAGCAACTCAGCTGGAATGCCATCGATTCCGCTAGCTTTGTTTTAGCAAAGCTGGCTAAGGCCCATTCAACTCTTAAGGATGCCCGGCTTGAGATCAGTAATCACAACCATCTTATGTTGTGTTTGCATATCTTGGTCCTTCTTGTACAGTTCTTCTGAGTATTCCTGCCACCTCTTCTTTATCTCTGAGGCTTCAGTGAGGTTAAGTGTTATAACTTCCTCTGAAATGGCCGTGAATCCTTCACAAAGTTAGTGTAAAGCAGCGCATATAAATGCCGTTGATAATTAGAATAAGCTGTATAAGAAATGGAGGCTATCGAGAGCTTGAACCACTTACGCCACCACATCGCGCAATTTTCTTTCTGACATCACTACAGACTGACAACCATAAGTGACTAGTTTTTACAATTCAGTTTTCACTAGTTCGCACTATGCATAGACGCAGTATATGCCTTCACAGAAGATCCATTTACGCACGCAGTATTGGTCAAATTGCATTTCTTACTGTCCGTGCATGCTGTGGTTCAATCCGCAGGGTAACAAACACGCGTGCATTAAAAACCGCATTGAACTATGCATGTTTAGAAATGCACGCTATTTTATTGCGATAGCAATACTGCGCAAGGATTCGGCCCGTCGCGTCGTTCCGAGAAGGGCCACATTTGGCCTTCAACAACTGCGAAGAAAGAACAAGAAGAAGAACGGTCGGTCATCGGCTGCTAATGCGTTCGCTCCACATTCGGTTAAGCAACATTGAACCCTTCTAATTTATATGTGGGCTTGTAGCTTGCGGTCTCGTGTCATACTCTTAAAAGAGGAGCTTAAGTGTCCCCAATAATGTAGCACCTTACACTGATAGGGCGTGATATGGGAATAATGTAGCAGTCAAAGGAAGCATCCGCCGCTACTATCGCAATTTATCCAGAGTTAAACCGCAACTAATGTTGTTTTTTATTTCATGCAAAATTGCCAAATCTACTCCTAGCTGCAACCTGTTGCCTGTGTACATATAGATGGCCTTGTTGAAATTCATCCACTAGTGTATTCAACAAAGCCTCCTTAATATGTAATAGGAAGGTGAAGTACACTTACACTTTTCGATTTTATACGTGTAAAAAGCTATTTTAGCTGTTTTTTGAAGACAGTTCACTATTTCCACGTGCTCTACACTAAACGTTTATGCTATTTAGGATTTTCAGTAATGCGAGATTATAGTGCAGATTTTCTACGGTATTACTTTGCATTATGTTATAGTTAATAATTTAAGAAACATGCACATACGCTCACTCAAACCCTGTTTATCCTCCGTCAAGATCAACATTCAGCTGACATTCCTTTTTTATTTAATGATTGCTGAAAGGATGTCTATGTTCTGAGAGGCTAGAGATGTTCGCGTGCCTGCCTAATGCTATTCTTTAAAGAGAGGTCGAACCAAGAGTTAGGTGAGGTGGCTGCTGGCGGTGGGAGGCCTCAGGCCATTTCGCCCATCGCTTCTTAAAAGAGGCGTGTTAGATATTGGGGTGATTGCATGCTATTCGCTATTACTTTGTCACGGCACGTAAAACACCTGACAGAGAAATTGAGCGTAATCCCACTTCCCTGTCCCTCAGTTCAGTTCAGTTCAGTTCAGTCGTTCAGTCGTGTCCAACTCTTCGTGACCCTATCGACCATGTCACGCCACGCTTTCCGGTCTCTCACTATCTTGCTAACATCACATAACTTCATCTGCAGTGCCTTGAGGATGCCATCTAACCATCGCGTTCGCTGCCTACCGCTTCTCCGGCTACCTTCAACCTTTCCCAACATCAAATCTTTCTCCAGCGACTCCTCTCTTCTCATCAGATGACCAAAGTAGCTGAGCTTTAACTTTAGAATTTGACCCTCCAATGAGCAGTCAGGGTTTATGGTCGACAATATTGACTAATTTGATCTTCTGACAGTCCAAGGAACTCTCAAGAGTCTTCGCCAGCACCACAATTCAAACGCGTCAATTTTTCGGCGGTCAGCCTTTTTCACAGTCCAACTCTCGCATCCATACATCACAACTGGAAAGACCATAGCACGAGTTATACGGATCTTGGTTGGCAGACTAATGTCTCTGCTCTTTACTATGCGGTTAAGGCTAACCATTGCTCTCTTTCCCAGAAGCAGGCGTCTCCTAATTTCATGGCTGCAGCCTCCTTCCGAGGTAATCTTGGAGCCCAAGAAGAAAAAATCTGTCACAGCTTCCACTTCTTGTCCCTTGATTCTCCAGGGCGTAATAGGGCAAGACACCATGATCTTTTTCTTTTTAATGTTCAGTTTAAGCCCAAACTTCTCACTCTCTTTTTGTACGTGCATCAGAAGTCGCGAGTTCCACTTGACTTTCTGTCATTAAAGTGGTATCATCCGCATATCTAAGGTTGTTGATACGTTTTCCAGCAATCTTCACTCCAGCTGAAGACTCGTCCAGACCGGCCTTCCTCATGATGCACTCTGCATATAGGTTAAATAGGCAGGGCGACAGTATGCAGCCTTGCCTCACTCCTTTCTCAAGCGGAGACCAATCAGTAAGACCATGCCCAGTTCTGACTGTGTTCTCTTGCCCTTCATACCGGTTTCTGAGGAGACAGATGAGGTGAATTGGAACTCCCATCTATTGGAGAGCTTGCCACAATCTGCTGTGATCTACGCAGTCAAACGCTTTTGCATAATCAATAAAGCAGAAGTAGATGGGTTTCTGGAACTCTCTTGCTTTTTTCATGATCCAGCAAAGATTGGCAACTTGGTCTCTAGTTCCTCTGCCCTTGCGAAACCCAGCTTGCACGTCCGGAAGCTCTCGATCCACATACTGCTGCAGCCTACCTTGGAGGATTTTCAACATCACCTTGCTAGCATGCGAAATAAGCGCGATCGTGCGGTAGTTGGGACAATCTTTGGCACTGCCTTTCTTTGGAATGGGGATGTAAACTGACCTCCTCCAATCCTGTGGCCACTGCAGGGTTGTCGAAATGTTCTGACATAATGTATGCAGAATGTTAACAGCGTCGTAGTTGAGGTTTTGAAGCAACTCAGCTGGAATGCCATCAATTCTGCTACATTTGTTCTTAGCTAGGCTGGCTAAGGCCCATTCAACTTCACTCTTCAGGATGCCCGGCTGGAGATCAGTGATCACAACCGTCTTATGTTGGGTTTGCACATTCGGGTACTTCTTGTACAGTTCTTCTGTGTATTCCTGCCACCTCTTCTTTATCTCTGCGGCTTCAGTGAGGTCCTTGCCTCGTTTGTTTTTTATCACGCCCAGCTTAGCACAGAAGCTTCCTTTGATACCTTTGATTGTCTTATACAGAGCGCTTGTGTTCCTTAATTGGCTGTTGTCCTCAACTGCTTGGCACTGTATGTTCAGGAAGGCATTCTTATCTCTCCTTGCTATTTTCTGAAAATCCGCATTGAGAACCTTGTATCTTTCTCTTTCCCCCATAACTTTTGCCATCCTCCTTTCCTCAGCTACTTGCAAAGCCTCTTCAGATAACCAGTTCGCTTTCTTGCATTTCTTTTGCTTTGGAACTACCTTAGTAGCAACTTCTTGTATTATATCACGAACATCAGTCCACATCTCTTCGGGCTCTTTGTCTTCTAGATCTAATTCTTGAAATCGATTCCTCACTTCCACAGCATATTCTAATGGCCCTACCCTACATATACTTTACACCATCGCACTAAACGCTTCCACAATTAACTCTTCCGCCACCGCTCTCTCTTCTTTCTCTAGCCGCATCAGTTTCTCTCAAACCTCATTTCGTTCACCTTATAGTATATTTACATTTTTTCTTGTTGCAGTAATAGATGTGTGCATTTACGGTAACCACCCATCTGCTTTGATTTGAAGAAGTGATATGGGTTTTGCATGGTTTGGGGGGAACTTTTGCTATCATGTGTTTCCATGGTAGCTATAGGCAGGGTCATTCCCGCGTGAAAAAAGCATCCGGTAGTGCATACCTGCGCTATCAGCTTACTCCCAATCCACTTCCTAACAACACTCTCTGTAGAACCTCCATTGTTTTTTATCCTCTGTCCGATTCGCCACTTTCCACCTGTTAGCCGTGTTTTTTTCGTAGACGGCTGATGGTGCTTCGCTCTTCTGCCTTTGCATACTAAGAATCCCATTCAAGTGTAAGAAGTGATAGCCTCACTGGTAGCTCGGAAGCCAAACGCTGCCATTCTAAATATAACAGACATTTGTGTTCTGTGTGACCATGCTATGCTGTGGGTGGCCGAGCAGAATCTTGTGCTCCAGGTAGGCCCACACCAGTTCTAATTTGGGGTCCCCTGGACACATTTTCACATTTGTAGAGTAAACCATTGACTTCTTCATAGCTATCCAGGGGTTACCCTGATGCCGATGGCGACGTCTCTCGTTCCAGGCCGCGCATGAGAGTTCCGCTATTTGCTTTGCCTTTCATATTGCTTCCGTTGTTAGAAGACAGTGTGCTGAAAGTTCACTGTAATCTTTTCAACTTCTGGAACAGAGTTGCCAGCTGAACAAGTACTACAGGTTATCAAGGTCACTAAAAGTATTTGCAGTTTTGGAAGGGTGAAGACTGCTACAGCGGAGATATTTTTTCTACTATCGCCTTATGTTTTGTTCACAATGTTTATGAAACCTGGGGTCACAAAAATTCCTCACGCATGCGCCGACATGCAGCTGACATGAACAGACACTGCTTGGTAGGCTGGTTGTCTGACGCAATTAGAGCGTAGTACACTTCCGAGTTGGTAAGAAACGCAAGCTGCATTAGCTGCAATAAAATGTGTTGGTAAAATTAGAATCCCTCCTGTGAGTTAGGTACAGGGGCAATGCCTGGTGTCAACGTTGATGCTGCGAATGCTGGCATCCCAATTTTTATGGCGATCAGGCAGGATTGCATTACAAAACCAAACTTGAGCAGACAATGGAAGCATCACAACCTTCACACTAATACAGAATATCCAGCACATGTAAAACAAATCCGTAAAGCGTTTTGTGCTACCAAACAACTCACGGTAAAACTGACGAGTTAATAGAGGACTTCGCATAACTTAGGCATGGTTTTCTTTGATATTGTGTGAAATTGCTCACTATATTTGTGCTTCGAGCTTCGCCTCGGCTGGAACGCCCCCTCGGCTCGGGCACAACTTGCGGTACAGATCGATAGCGTACGTCAACTTCATTAGTTTGACAACCACTTAGAGTTTAGCATATAGGCAAACATAGAGATGCCTATATTTTAATTCTCAGAAGCGTTTTTAGTGTTATGCGCCACCACCTCTGGCTTCTCTTCAGGCAGATGGTCCACGTACATTATTTTTTCTTACATTATAGACGATTTTATGAAAGCGTTAAGGGTGCTGCCATATCGGGGCGAAGGGCTGCTTCCGCCGCAAAGGAAAGAGTCGACGACACCCCCCTTAACAGCCCAGTCACGCCGGTTTCTCCGAGGGACGTAAAATGGTATATACAATGATCACCTAAATTGCCAATCTATTGAATCATCATCATCATCATCATCATCATCAGCCTGATTATACCCACTGCAGGGCGAAGGCCTCTCCCATATTTCTCCACTTAAAAGGTTCTGTGCTAGCTGCATCCACTTGACCCCTGCGAACTTCTTAATCTCATCCGCCCACCTAACTTTCTGCCGCCCCCTGCAACGCTTTCCTTCTCTTGGAATCCAGTTTGTTACCCTCAGCGACCATCGGTTATCCTCTCTTCGCACTACATGTCCTGCCCATGTCCATTTCTTCTTAATTTCCACTAGAATGTCGGTAACTTGAGTTATTTCTCTGACCCACTCTGCACGCTTTCTATCTCTTAATGTTACCCCTACCATTTTTCGTTCCATAGCCCTCTGGGTTGTTCTCAAATTAAGTAGAACTCTCTTGGTTAGCCTCCACGTTTCAGCCCCATAGGTGACTACAGGCAAGATGCAACTGTTGTATACTTTCCTCTTGAGCGATACCGGTAAGCTGCTAGTCATAATCTGCGAGTGCTTGCCAAATGCACTCCATCCCAATCTTATTCTTCTTGTTATTTCCTTTTCATGGTCCGGATCAGCGGTTACTACCTGTCCTAAGTAGACGTATTCGCCTACTACTTCCAGTATTTCGCTACCGAATGTAAACTGCTGTTCCTTCCCGAGGCTGTTGAACATCACCAGAACTATGGTTGCTGTGCAGCCACTATATATATCTTCCAGCACTTTCACGTACGGCTCTTCTACCCCCTGATTTCGCAATGCCTGCATCACCGCCGAGGTTTCAACTGAGTCAAATGCTTTTTCGTAATCAATGAATGCTATGTATACGGTCTGGTTATATTCCGAGCATTTTTCTATCACCTGATTGATGGTATGGCTATGATCGACAGTAGAGTACCGTTTCCGAAACCCTGCTTGATCCTTTTCTTGATTGCAGTCTAAGGTTGTCCTGATTCTATTAGCGATTACCTTAGTAAATACCTTATACGTAACAGACAGTAAGGTCCTTAGAGTCCCCTTTCTTGTGAATGAGGATAATGTTTGCATTCTTCCATGGTTCCGGTACCGTCGATGATACCAGGCACTGCGTATACAGGGTGGCCAGTTTTTCTAGCACGATATCCCCCTCGCCCTTCAGCAAATCTGTAGTTATCTGATCCTCTCCAGCTGATTTCCCCCTTTTCATAGTCTCTAGTGCTTTCTTGACCTCGTCCTTCGTCACTGGTGGAACGTCTGACTGCTTTTCCCTACCGCCAATCTCATTACGGTCCTGACTACTTTGGCTACTGTAGAGATCTGTATAGAACTCCTCGGCTACTTTGACTATCTTGTCCATATTAGTGATGACGTTGCCAGCCTTGTCCCTTATCGCATACCTATGCCCATTTTCTTCTTTACCGCTTTAAGGCTTCTCCCGTTCTTTACAGCATGCTCAATTTTCTCCATGTTAAGCGCAATGTGGCCGATATATCGGCCACCTTGCGCTTATTGATTAGCTTTGATATCTCGGCCAATTCGATCTGGTCTGTTGGATTGGAAGCTTTCATACTCTGGCGTTTCTTAATCAAATCTTTTGTCTCCTTAGAAAGCTTGCCGGTATCCTCTCTAACTATCCTGCCGCCTACTTCTACCGCGACCTCAGTAATGATTTCTCTCAAATTATTGTTCCTTGCCTCTAGGGTAATGTCGCCATCCTCAGTTAGAGCTGAATACCTATTCTGTATCGAGATCCTGAACTCTTCTGCCTTCCCCCTCACCGCTAATTCGTTGATGAACTTCTTTCTTACTAATCTACTGCGTTCCTTCTTCAGATGTAGGCTAATTCGGGACCATTGAATAACACACTCTCATTAGCACGCAGCTAACTGTTATCGCAGATAGTGTGTAAAATACCAGTAGACATAAATATGATGTCCGGCTTTAAATAGGTCGAACGAACCTGTCTGCGTGGTATAGCAGCAGCATGTGCGTCTGATGGAGTGCTAGCTCAGGCGCTAACATGCTACGTCTTTCTTATGAAAAGGAAATCGCTGGTCGCTCTGAGACTAAAACAGCGCTCGGGACTTGTTGCTGCGCTGTACTGGGAAGAATAGGAACAGACAGGTAGGACGCTGTCGCAAGTTTATTTGGGTTAAAAACGGCAAGGTTTATGTGCTGAAGGTGGAAGGTCAGGGATCAGTTAAGGCCTCAAACGAAGGCGACTTGCTGAAACTACACAAAAGATGTTCAAGACATGAATCTAGTGCACAGAGCAAAATGATATTGAACCTCATTCACGTGAATTTTAGAAGTATTAAACGCCACAGGAACTTACTAAAAACTTTCTTTACTCAGCCACTTACATACCTTGATATTGTGCTGTTATCCGAGGTCCATATAAATCAGGCTGAATCAGATATGTTTGGAATTCATGTCATTAACTTCTTTTCGCGTTATCGGCAATCGGAAAAAGGTAGAGGTATCATGGCGTATGTAAGAAAGATGCGGCTTACAGAAATAGTTCCGTGTTATTTTTCTCAGCTGAACCTGACGCTTTCTCAGTTAGCAATTATGAACTGAATGTTTGTCATCGCGCTATAAAGGCCTTCAAGCTCCGATCATCATACATTTTTTGCTGAACTGTCATCATGGATTGCTTCTTGCGAATATGACGACTTGGTGGCAACTAGAGATTTAAATGTAGATATCGGTCAAACTGGAAAACGAGAAGCTGCTATTTATTTGGATTTACTTGCCAGCTATGGAATTGAAAGCGACATTCAAAGTCATGCTATAGAGATCATGGGCAGCAGGTTGACCAGGTCGTGCATTGACCACATAGTCTCGCACTCTACTATCTTAGAAATGTCTGCTCATGTTGTACATCAACAGGTTACTGATCATTACTTTACTGCATTATTCATTTTGGACAATTGCCATCAGAATAGCTATAAAGTAAATACATTAACTACGATAATGTAATAGTGGATGAATCAGTTAAAAATATAAACTGGGATGGCCTAACTAGCACGAGTCATGCAGATGCGTATGAAGGCCATGAAATGACTTTTACTAATATATGTGGCGTTGCAACACGTCAGACCAGGACTAGGTGGAAAAATCAGAAAAAAAATTGATAACAAGTGATATTTTAAATTTACCCTGTGAAAAGAATACATTATGGAATTTATGCAAAAAGAAATCAGCTAACTCGGCTCTAAAGCAAGAGTACCGTGTAGTTATGAATAGGCTTACCTCTATGTTAAGGCTTAAGAAAACGAGTTTTTACAGCAGAAGTATCCCATTGCCGGCGTAATGCGCGAAAAGCGTGGAGCATTTTGAACGACTTGTAGGGCAGGTTCAGTCAACAACCTTTAGATAAAAAAAAAACTGATTATATTTCCCCACGCCTCGCCTCAAGATGTCGCGAATTAATTTATTATTTTATTCTTCGCTTCGATAACTAAGCTGCAACAAAATGTTCTGAACCCCCAGCCGTAGTATATTTGATTGTCATTGTGCAACTCCGCTTTCTATCCTCCAACTGATGGAGATGAGCTACGCACAGTGCTGGCTTTGATTTGTGTCCACAGACCTCCGGGATATAAAATTAGAATGCGAGATCTGCAAAAAAAAATGTTAACAAATTAATAGAGTTACTGCTCTTTATTTTGAATCGCTGCATTGGAACTGAAGAAGTACCTGCAGCACTGAAGATCGTAGTGGTAACGCCAGTCCCGAAGAAGGGCGCCAGGACGGATAAAATGAGCGACCTATAGCTTTAGTGCCTGCATTCAGCATTATATTGGACAATAGGTTTTGTAAAATATGGAGGCATTTTGGATAAAGTATGCAGTAATTCACCCTACTCGGTATGGCTCTCAGTACGGGTTGAGTGGAATAGACCGCCTTGAAGATTGCTCGGACCATATAAATGAAACTATCGATCAGAATGTAATCTGTCTCGGGCTTTTTCTTAAACCTGGCTAAAGACTTTGATACAGCTTCCTTTCATTTCATTTCATTTAGTCATTGTACCCTCATGGCCCGAGGGGATTGAAGAGGGGAGTGGTGGTATACAGTGGTTATGTACAGAGTGCTTCAATTCTAATCATACAATGTTAGCTAATGCGGAACAAAACGCTGATGATTGATGATTGAGGCAGTAGCTTCGGGAAGGTGGTTCCAGTCATTTACTGGGTTTGGAAGCAACGACTCTGCTGCAAGTTTAGTTTTAAAGGAATAACAAGTTTGTGCGAATGATCAACTCGTGACGAAATATAAAACGGAAGAGGTATAAGATCGCTGCACAGACTGGGGTTATGGTACAGTCAAGGACAAAAGTTTACGGGACGCGAGTTCAGGGGAAAATATTTATTTCTGCTCGGTCGCGTAAATATGGAGAATGAAATTACTTGGTCACGAGGGGACATGCGCGCCCCATTCAGAGAAAAAAAAAATGCACATGCAAACTAGCGAGGCAACGAAGAAATAAATGTTTTTCCACAAATACGCGTCCCGAAAACTTTTGTCCCTGACTGTACATTATTTTATGAAGTAAACAAAGACCAGCATACTTTCGATGGCTAAGAAGAGATGTTAACTCTAATGTATTCTTCATAGATTTTGCGCTGGTGGTGCGATTATAGCTCCGAAGGGTGAAACGTGCCGAGTTGTGCTGAATTAGTTCGAGGGCGTTGATTAGATTTTCAGTGAAGCGATCCCCAAAAGACGCAGCATATTCCAATTTACTGCCAAGTAGAGATTTGTAGAGGAGAAGTTTCAGTGAGTTGGGCGCAGAAAATAATTGCAATGGAGGTAGACGAGACCATGGTTGGCGTTCGTAATTATGGAAGTAATGTGAAAGGGCCAAGTTAGATCATTGGTTATGTGAACGCCTAAATAGCGGTAAGAAGACACTTATTGTAGTTAGTTGTTACGGATATCATAAGGGGTGGGCTGGGTCGATATTCAGAAATGTGGCGCAAAGAACACAAACACAAGAGACGAGAAACAACACACGCGCACACTACCAACTGTGATAAGGTTGTGAAAACACTTCCTCTGCACCACTTCTCTTCTCCTGTGTTTATTGTTTGTTGCGCCACATTTCTGAATATGATGCAGCACCAACTAGCCCGTCAAGCCGTTATTTTGGGTCGATATGCGCGACAAATGTAGCAATTTACATTTGGTTATACTTCGTCGCACTGATTATGTGGTACACCATTCAGGAATTTCATCAAGGTCTTTTTGCAAAAGAAAAGCGTCGTTAGAGCAATTAATTTTATGAAATATTACGCAGTCATCTGCAAATAAATTAATGTTAGAAGAAAGACAAAGGGATCATTAATATGAATTTGACAAAAGCGGCGCTACGACAGAGCCATGTGCAAACCCCACAACGCATGGAAGTGAATGAAGAATAAATGTTTTTACCTATTACAAATTGTGTTCGATTAAAAAGAAAATATTCTAAAAGTGGTAAAACTTTGGTGTGAAAAATTAGCTTGCTTAGTTTGAAAAGAAGTGTTTTGTGACTAACCTTCTTGAAAATGTTTGAAAGATCTAAAAAATATATATTCCACACATGAACGACGATCAAGAAAAGCATGTTTGTGTGCGGAAGTAAGAAATTGTGTTCCGCACTGAAATGACTTACGAAAGTCGTGTTGAGCGTCAGTGAATAAGGAGGTAGATTCAAGAAATGTATGTTAGTGCATAAAATGTGCTCAAAACTTTTACACGAAATACTGGTTAGTGATATTGGGCGGTAACTAAGACGGGAATTCGTACTACCTGACTTGTGCAACGGAACCACTTTCCCGGTTGTCCAGTCCGCTGGAAACACAGATGTATTGAGTTACTGCTTAAATATTTTAAAGATGATGATTGACGAATAAATTTTAGCACATTTCAAGAACGTAGCGTTAATTAAATCTGCATCATGGCTTATAGAAGGTTTAAGATTTTCTAATATTTTTTTTATTCCTTGGGCCTCAACGAATATTTCATCAAACATTGAAAATTGAAAATCTTTCACCGTAGTAAACATGATGCTAGAAGAAAGAATCAAATTACAACAAAATTTTTATTCAAACTTTGAGGACAGTATCACCGATAGTTGAACCGTTTCATCTAACAGTTTCATTGACTGACTCCTTTCGGAATAACGGTACGCAAATTTTTTCCCGATCCTCTCTAATCATGTTCGGCAAAGTGTGCTGTTAATTTTAAGTGAGCCTTTGACTTTTTCATTAATGATATATGCGCTTTTTGAAGCTTGGTACGTTTATCTTTTTGAAACGGAGTTCAGTTCTTTAGGAATGTGGTAAAAGCGTACTTTTCGCTATGTTACAATTCCTTCTTATGTGAGCGTCGTGCCACATATGCATTTTTATGAATTGTAAGGGTGCGTAGAGGGATATACCTTACTGTCAGTTCAAGAATTTCACTAATTAAAATGCACCAGTTCACTTCCGTGCGCCGGCTATTGAAATCTGTTAAATATACACGACCAAGGAAGGTAGCACTTCGTTGACAGACTGAAAATCAGCTCGGCCATAATCACGGATATGTATGAATTTCTTGTCGGCGTTATTTGATGAAATTCTCAAATTAACAGAGAGTAGAGATTGATCACTTATACCGGGCATGCAGGTCAAATAAGGAAGTAGATCGGAATTGGATGCTAATACCAAATCTAATATGTCCGAAGTGGTATCTGATACCCGTATTGGTTGTGATACTATATGAAAAAGGGGAAATGGTGATCAAAGGTTAAAAAACTCAATGGCTTGCGACATTGGGAATGTTTTAGGAGTTGATTCTAAAGACAATGTCAAGAAAGCTAAAATCGCCCAAAAAATAATGTGTGCTACAGGGTGACGCGTAACAAGAAAGTTAAGCACATCATACAAATATAATGTGAAGGTAGAAGGATAATTGGGAAGTAGATAACATACACCAAGAGCGTATTTTTGATGTTTTAGTTCCACTCATGCCAAAACAAATTCTGGTTTACTTCGCACAGCAATGTGATAGTACTGTGTTGTTTTAGATACAACAAACAAGACACCACCGCCTGTTCGCAAGGTGCGATCTCATTGGTAAACCGAAAAACGGGATGAATCGTCAAATATCTGACTGTCGTGTATATTAGGATTAAGCCAGGTTTCTTTTATTGCGATATCAGCCTCGCACGTATCAATACCGGAATTAAACAATTCGCGTAATAAGAATGTTTCTTGCATTTGCCAGTGGCACATTAAGAAGGGTCGGATTTCGCGCAGAATTACAAACTAGTCACTCAGAAGGACTGGTGGGTGGAATAGACTCTGATTAAGTTGATGCAGCAGCTGTTGGCGATGATAAATGCACACTTTCCGCACAAAGGTTAACCGCATGCCGGGTAACGGCTTCGCTGGGGAAGAAGAAAGTTTCACCGGAGAATTTGAAACGTGATCCCAATAATAAAACTAATGGTCAAAATACAGCCGTACACGAGAACTGTTCTGTGAAAAGAAACCGAGGCGTCCCAGAGTTCATTCGAACGTAGCGAAACGTCCTCTGTAATTTAAATTTTAGATTCTTTTAGCCTTTATACATTCTCATTAAATTGATTTTATAGCGAAAATCAAGCAGTTTCAGGTCAACTGGACAAAACCGACCATTGCGCCTTTTGTGGATCCTGTGGCAATGTTTGAGTACGTTCAAGTCTTAGTTTTTCTTCAAATACCTGAGAAACATATGTAAACAGTGCGTTACTGGTTTCTTGTTCTTCCTCAGCTTGGTCATGAATAATAAAGTTATTACGTCTTGAACAATTTTCTAAGCCATATATTTGAATAAGTTTGTTGTTGTGCCATTAGTTCGAGAAAGTTCAAGACGCGGTTTTTCACAGTCGTGGCCACAAGACAACAATTCAAGCGCTTTCATGCGGGACTCCAGAGCTTGAAAACAATCTAAAATCTTTTCCTAATATTAATAACATCTCGGGCAATTTTGTTTCTGATTTTTAGGCAGTTGCAAAATTATGTAAGCAACGGAGGTATCTAAAGCTATATCAGATCCAAAAATGCGTAGAACATTGTTTTCTGCAGGCGCAGAACCACAAGAACCATTTCTATAGCGTAATGCCGGCCTATCACCTGACTTGTTTGAAGGATTATTTCTCGCTGGGGGCCCAGGGTTAAGTTCAACATTGCCCATAACAAAAGGCGACAGTTGAAACAAATCAAAGCGTGGGAAGCTGGGGCAAAGCTACGTGGGCAAGGTAGCAGCAGCAAGAAGCAATCGTCATATCGGACACAATGCATACCAGGAAGATAATATACCTCCACAAGAAGAAAGCATCGGCTAAGCATTTTGTTGTTGCTGGTGTCACCAAGCCCAGTGATGATACAATCCGTGTCCAATGCTCTCATATCCTCGGCATGCGATGTCACTGGACTAGTGCCGACGGTGATTGGTTGTTCGATGATGAAGACGGACCAGCAAGGAACATAAGTGTCGATGGTAGCGCACATGAACATATCTTCGTTATTGTATACGGGAGCGATAGGATAGTGCGAGTGAATAATCAAGAATAACGCCCAGAAAGCTAGCGTTTATCGGAAGCTGTAATAGTGTAAGAACAAAGGGTTAGCGTAACAGTGCAAGGAAGGATTTTCTGGCTATTTTTGAAGATTAAAAACTTTGTTTTAGGGGGGTTAATAAGCAGGTGGTTATCAAGACACCATTTTGTTATGTTACTCAAAACGGTATTCAAATCAACAGTAAGATAATCAATGAACCAGTTAGACAATGACACTGTAGTATCGTCCGCGTATAAAACACAGTGAGTTGGACTAATAGAAGTAGGAAGGTCGTTTATTGTTTAACCTAAATCAAATAATAAAGGCTTTTAATTGTTTCTTCTTTTCACCATCGCAGCCTGCCAGCTTTTGCAGACATCATACACTGTGGACACGGTTCCTCCCCTTCAGTGTCTAACCGCTTACCAGAACAACTGCCCCGGAAGAAAACAATTTCCTTACGATAGCCGATGTAAGGATCTAATGAGAAAAATGTCCCGTTGAAAAGGTACCGGCGGTCTCACAAGAAAAATAAAGAATGTGAATCAAGCTGATCTTTTGTTTTTTATAACATCCAGTCTGTCAGGGGTCTAATGACACCACTGAACACGTGCCTATGCGCAATTCTGCTTCCCGCGCGTCTATGTCTGACCGTGTGCAGGCAATGGATTCAACGAAGCACAAGTGCATATGCAGGGCTCGGTAACCAAGAGGTGGTGTTATACGCAGCGTTTACTGGCAATTTGGTTGAAAAGGCGCCGTCTTCACCGTAAACGAGTATTCCTTATACTAGTTATAGGATCGAAAGCCGTTTGGTAGAGTTTTGAATGGTTTGTTACTGGTGTACACAGTTTAATTTCGTTTGTGGGGTTTAACGCCCCAAAGCGACTCAGGCTATGAGATACGACTTAGTGAAGGGCGCCGCAAATTTCCGCCTCTTCGAATTCTTTAAAGTGCACTGGCATTGCATAGCACATGGGCGCCTAGCTTTTCGCCTCCATCGAGAAGCGGCCACCGCAGCCGAGATCCTGTCCCGAATCCTTGGGTGCAGTAGTCGAGAGTTATAACCACTGCACCACCACAGTGGGGTAGTTGTACACAGTCAGATGATTTGTATAAGAGGGGCAGTAAAAGTTCAAAATAGAGTTAACCTGATCCCCTTTAAACATCACATTTTCATTGCACGATTTTAGAGCAGAAGCACTATGCTCCAACCTCCAAATCTGAAGTTCGCCTGGAGTAGGTCGTTAACAATAACTCTGTCGGACACCCCATATAGCCTTTTTCGCTTTAAGCCTTTGACTAGCGATAAGGATATTTTCTTCACGAGGCCGAACCTCGTCTTCGTCTCGTTAAGCTTCTCTGTTGGCATTAGGATATTTTGAAGAAAATAGTAATTAGTTGAAAAACGGTGTTTCCAGTGTGTGATTATTGTACTCAAAATTCGAGTGAAAACGCCTTTGACGTTTCTGGAAAGCTTAAGCGTAAAATTCGCTACTCTACAGCCATGTCGCTCTGGCAAATGAGCATTTTGCCATCTATGCTCAGAATTTTTAACTGCGATTCTAGATGTAACTTGGTTCGCCTGCCGTGGAGCTTGGGATAGTGAACATAATACCGCGAAGTGTTCACGGAAGCAATAATGACGTGAGTATAATAGATGAACGATGGTTGATGTATATGAGTCCAAGGCTCAATATTTGAGGGAATATTACGCTGATATTCCGAAGAAGTTTGTGTGCATTGAGCTTCTGCATGACAGACACAGTCGCACCCGTATCCACCAAAGCTAATGTATACACACCATCAATGAACACAAGAATTTTGTTTTTGAGAATTGTAGTTGCAGGGATGTTGGTACACAGCACATTTCCAGCGGCCTCACCCCCATTGGTCGCGCTGGTTAGTTTTCCTGCTGAGGATGCTGAGGCGACATGGAGTGCCGTCGTGGTGATGGAGAACGACGCGCACGGAAGGCGGGTGGTGGAGTAACGCTTCTATCAGATGCAGGGGAGTGGTCGCGGATATTCTGGTTATGGATGTTGCGGTAGTACCCATGCTGAGTATTTTATTGTTGAAAAACGGGACTGTATTGCCGATTTTTGGGTACTGTTGGAAGCGCCGGACGGTTATAGCGAGGTGGGAACCAACTACGGCAGTATCTGGCGATGTGACCTTCGACGCAGCAGCGGTAGCATATCGGCGGGGAAGGTAGAAAATGCTGTTGTGGATAAGAGCAGGGAACAGCTGGGCGCGTCGTAGGTCTGGCTGAATGCTCATGCTCTTCCAGTGGGTACTGTGCAGCCCTCGCGTAGGCAGCCACGCTCCGAGGTCGTGCACGTTGTCCGCATGAAGCCCTATTTCACGCGGTAATGCACTATGCGCTTGTTTCGTTGTCGCGTAGGACACCTTACCCCACCTCCGTTATCTATTCTGTCAATGTGCTGATCTTTCTTTTCGCTTTCATTGGCCATCACTCGCGCTCCGACCCTTATTTCTTTTTTTTAAGAGGGGAGTAATACCACCTGGTGTCCTCATGTTCTTGCTGCGCATGGAAGAGGACACTGAAGATGACTCGCGTGCTATATGCCGAACTTTGCCTGCTGGTACAGCTTCGTCCCATCGCTTTAGTTAAGTCTAGCAAAAGAAGGGGTTAAGCTGACGGGTGAAGAGATGAGCTTGCTCTCCCTGCCGTTTAGAGTCTTTAACCATCGATTGCACCATTCTTGCACTTGTGTTATGTCGTGCTGTAGAGCTAGTGGAGCTATTTTATAAGAGATGGAGTAATTTTACGAAATATTACGCAGGGGTTCGGTGAACATTCTTCTTTGACATTTTACATGAATAGGTAGGTTATTATATATATTAAAAACAGGAGAGAGGTGAGTTCAGATCCCAGCGGGACGCCATATGTTGTAGGGATATTGTTTGAGCTTTGGGTATTGACGTAAACGAATTGTGAGTGGTTAACAATGAACTATTTATACCAGTTTAGAATGTTGGGATGCAAATTTAGATGACTTGTTTCAGTACTAGGCGTTGGTAAGGCACCTTGTGAAAGGCCTTTGAGAAATCTAAGAATATTGAATCAGTTCTGCTTACTATCAGGGTAATGTGCAAGTCGAATATAGAGATTGCTAGTTGCGTTTCGAATGAGAAACCCTTTTTGAAACCATGTTGTGCAGTATCTGAGAAGTTGTTTCAATCCTTGAGGTTTATGATATGAAAGGGGGGGAAGTGTTCGATGAGTTTAAATGTCACGCTGTTAGGAGGAGAGAGCGGTAGTTTAATGAAGATTCTCTGCTGCCTAACTTGAGGACCAGCATTACCGTCCCAATCTTCCACTCGTCCGGTAGCGTTTCTGTTTAAAGAGTCTGAAAATTATAGAGACCGATATACAGATGGTATGCCCTTACTATATTTAACTCTCATCCGGTAGTGTTTCTGTTTAAGGAGTCTGTGAATATAATAGAGACCGATATACAGATGAAAAAAACGTTGTTTACGTTGCAGATCTCGCTCAACAGCGGCGAGACGACACCGAACTGAGGTTCCTTATCGATTACCTCGAAGGAACCACCTCATCGCCGCCTCGCCTTTTCACGCGTGGCCTGTCGTCGTTCTGCTTGCGTGACAGCGTCCTCTACAAGATTACCTAAGCTTCCACAGACATTCAGTATCTGCTGGTTGTCGCAACGTCGCCCCGTACCGACGTTTTGCAGGTATGCCACGACGAGCTTTCTGCCGGACATCTCGGTTTCTCTCGCACCTTGGCACGAGTACGACTAAAGTACTACTGGCCCAAGCTTGCCGCTATGGTTCAGCTCTATGTTAGGACGTGCCGTGATTGCCAACGTCGGAAGATACCACCTCTCAAGTCAGCCGGCCTGCTGCAGCCCATTGTTCCTCCGCGAGTACCTTTTCACCAAGTTGGTATGGACTTGCTCGGGCCATTTTTAGTAAAAAAAAAAAAAAAAAAAACGTTGGTATTATACTATTCTTTTTGAGAGTTCTTCAGATAGATTGCTCAGCAAACACGGTTTTCGATGCAGATAATGTTTTAAACTTTGAACCTACTAAAGGCGACAGACACATGCTAATAGCTGTTTCGGATTGAAAATTTTGTGAGCAAGCTTGGTAATGCGATATATCTGTCGGCAATGCATGCATATTATAGCAAACAGGAAATAATTGATTTTATTTCCCATATGCAATGAATATACGCTGTTATCTGCTCATCCTGTTTAGATGTATTGAAAATTTTGGTATAATACTTTTGTTTCTCAGCTACTGGTACTGGACAAGAGAAAGCGAGTTTCGGGTTGTTCAAAAAGCTAAGCTATTTCAGTGTAAGTGCTTTTATGAAGCCATTAAATGAGATCATGCCAATGAATGTATTAGACAAACATTTTCATGAATGCAGAAGTTGCCCTGTATTGTGCTGTTTTATTCTGTTAACTGTGCCTTACTTTAGTTTCACGTATACAACATATAGGTTATATTATATATACATCTTTGCAGGGGTCGTGGATGCACCAATAAAACTTTGTATTTGTATGAGGGATATCTGATGACTTCTTAGCGTAATACGCATGTGCATGCCGTAAAAACTGGCAGCACCTCTGCAAAGGTCATGTATTTGCATGATGTATGCGTGGTAAAACTGCATTTTTTAGCACTGGTCTGTTACATTCTGCACATTTCTATGTACATGTTTTTGGCGCGTGAAAATTGTGGAACTTGCCAGATCTGTTATTTTACAAATTTTTCTGGTACATATATGCATCTTAAGAAATGCCACACCAAAAAGAAGCAAATAAATTCTGATGAAATAATTTTTTCTTCATATCTTATTTCTTAAATAAGTTCCCAGTTCGAGATTTGTACAGCCATATCTTTATTTCTTTGCTTTACTTTAATACATCCCTAATTTATAGTATGCACACAATGGTTATTTGAGATTTGGATATTCTAGTTGTGTTGTCATATACATGTATGATAAAAAAAGTAAAATTTGCAAGATGTCATCCTTATACTATCACGCATCACATCGCAGTCTTGCGCAAAAAGGCACCACCGAATGTTCTGCCATATCCAGCATTATTTTGTTTTTCAATTATTCTTTTTCTGGCCAGAAAATACTTAGAGCCGGAAATAGCTACGAAGCGCCCAAAACATTTTGTGCTACCATCGCGTACTTTTCAACCCTTCTGCTCATGCCCAGAGTATTGTCACAGAAGCATTAGAACTGGTTAATCAGATTTACTCACAACTAAGCAGAAGCACCGGCAAGATATGGCACGGAACCGACTGGGGGGCGAGCACCGAGAGCGAAGAAGACGAGCGCGTGCCAGTCTCCCGAGCTCGCCACATGGCGGCGCCAGTAAGATAACATTTCCTGCATTGACCTCCTGGTGGAAAAGGCATCATCCCGATGCCGAGTGCCGAGGTCGAGGATAACCGTAGTCGGCGAGGATGCCACGTTCACATCAAGGACTTAAAGGAAGCAAAAAAAAACACATGTAGCTTGACCTAGCGGGAGTAGAAGGGCTTCATACTGGCGACATGTACGGCTTCCGATTATGCTTGTCGTCGGGATGAGCGAAGAGTTCTTTGCGGGGTCACTTCGTAGGTGACGTCGCTGAGTTTGCGTTGTACTTCGTACGGGCGGAAGTAGCTGCGCAGAAGCTTCTCGAAGCGACCCCGCTGGCGAACAAGTGTCCACACCAAACCCTGATCGCCAGGGTTGTAAATTACCTCTCTGTGACGAAGGTTATAACGTCGAACATCTTTAACTTGCTGTGTCCGGACTCTGAGTCTAGCCAGCTGGCGATCGGCCTCGGCATGCTGCACGAATCGGTCGGCACCGGAAATCGATGGGTGCGCAACATCTAGCAGTAGCATTGCGTCCAGCATGGTGACAGCTTCGCGACCATGGACCAAACGAAACGGTGTGAAGCGGGTCGTTTCCTGGACTGCGGTGTTTTACGCAAACGTTGCATACGGTAGTATCTGGTCCCAGTTCTTATAGTCTTCGTCGACGAACATAGCAAGCATATACGCGATGGTCTTATTGAGGCGCTCAGTTAGGCCAATCGGCTGAGGGTGGTAAGCTGTTGTTCTGCGATGAAAAGTGCCACTGAGCCGCAACACTTCCGGGTAAGAGCTGAAGTAAATGCCGTGTTTCTGTCAGCTGAATAATCGCAGGGGAACCGTGACGAAGGACTAGATTAAAGATGAAAAGGTTCGCAATATCAGTATCAGCTGGGAAGAGTTTTCGTCTCACAATAGCGGGATAGATGATCTGTGGTGACTATAATGTACCGGTTACCCAATAATGACGTAGGAAATGGCCCGAGCAAGTCCATACCAACTTGGTGTAAAGGTATTCGCGGAGGAACAATGGGCTGCAGCAGGCCGGCCGGCTTAACAGGTGGTATCTTCCGACGTTGGCAATCACGGCATGTCCTAACATAGAGCTGAACCATAGCGGCAAGCTTGGGCCAGTAGTACTTTTGTCGTACTCGTGCCAAGGTGAGAGCAAAACCGAGATGTCCGGCAGAAAGCTCGTCGTGGCATGCCTGCAAAACGTCGGTACGGGGCGACGTTGGGACAACCAGCAGGTACTGAATGTCTGTGCAAGCTTAGGTTTTCTTGTTGGGGACGCTGTCACGCAAGCAGGACGACGACAGGCCACGCATGAAAAGGCGAGGAAGCGATGAGGTGGTTCCTTCGAGGTAATCTATTAGGGGCCTGAGTTCGGTGTCGTCTCGCTGCTGTTGAGCGAGATCTGGCGTCGACAGAGCGCCGAGAAAAACGAAGTCATCTGTTTCAATTGAAGAACACGGGATAAGGTCTCAGGATGGGCCGTCAGCGTGTGTTTCTTGCCGGACTTGTACACAATCATCATCATCATTAGCCTGATTATACCCACTGCACGGCGAAGGCCTCTCCCATATTTCTCCACATAAACCGGTTCTGTGCTAGCTGCATCCACTTGACCCCTGCGAACTTCTTAATCTCATCCGCCCACCTAACTTTCTGCCGCCCCCTGCTAGGCTTTCCTTCGCACCTTGTACACCTTGTACAGCGGGCTAACCGGCCTGAAGGATCTTTAAGGTTCGCTAACCAACAGAGTGAGTGGTGGTCGCTTACCACTCTAAAGGCCGACCATACAAATATGGCCGACATTTTGTTATCGCCCACACAACTGCAAGGCGCTCCTTTTTGGTAGTAGAATATTTCGTTCAGATAGAGACAGGGTGCGGCTGGCGTAAGCAATCACCCGCTCAACGCCTTCTTGCCACTGAACGAGAACTTCACCGAGGACAACGTTACTGGCGACGGTATGCAAATCTGTTTCGGCCTCCTCGTTGAAGTGGCCAAGTACGGGCATTGTTTGAAGGCGCTTGCGAAGCTCCTTGAAGGCCCTTTGCTGCTCGTCGGCCCAGATGAAAGACTGGCCGTCCTTCGTTAGATGAGTGAATGGTACCGCTATTCGGGAGAAGGCGTGCACGCATCTCCTGTAATATGCACAGAGGCCCAAAACCCGAAGCACAGAACTTTTATCAGTGGGGTTAGGGAAAGCAGCTACGGCAGCCGTCCCTGGATCAGGGCTAATTCCCTCGCACTCACTACGTGAACCAGACACTTGAGCTGTTGTAATGGAAAGTGGCATTTTTCTGGTTTTAGTGAGAGTTTAGCTCCGCAGATGGCATTTAGCACGGCCGTCAATCATTTGAGGTGCTCTTCGTAGGTCGCAGAGAAAATGACAAAGTCGTCATTGTAGACGAGGCATGTCTACCATTTCAGGCCGGTTAGGACAGTGTCCATCATTCTTTGAAAGGTTGCGGGAGTGGAACACAAACCGAAGGGAAGCACCTTAAATTCGTACAGTCCGTCAGGAGAAATAAATGCGGTCTTCTCTCGATCACGTTCATCGACTTCGATCTGACAGTACCCACTGCGTAGATCTAGCGATGAAAAGTATCGGGCGTGGCGGAGTCGGTCGAACAAGTCATCGATTCGAGGCAATGGGTAGACGTCCTTTTTCGTAATTTTGTTAAGCCTCCTATAGTCGACGCAGAATCTGAGTGATCAGTCCTTTTTAGCGACCAGCCCAACTGGTGGGGCCCATGGGCTTGTGGACGGCTGGATCACATCATTGCGGAGCATTTCATGAACCTGCGCCCAAATAGCCTCTCGTTCTTTCGCCGATACTCGGTAGGGGTGTTGGTGGATAGGGCGCTAGTTGGGAACAAATATAATTCGATGTTTGGATAGTGACGTCTGTTTCACTTTGGAAGTGACGGCAAAGCAGTTACGGCAAATGTCCAGAATTGCTCGAAGGTGGCATTTCTGGGTAAGAGACAAAGCTGGATTCACGTCAGTTATAACAGTATGTCCAGTGCTCTCGGGAAGGTCCTCGTTGGCCAGCGAAAGGGCGCAATGGTCGGATGTCGTACTGATTTCGTCAAAATAAGCGATAGCTGTACCTTGCGGTAAATAGCTATATTCGGCACTAACGTTCGTTAAAAGCAGTTCAGTTTGTTTATATCTCAAGGCAAAGACACCCCGAGCGACGCACACTTGTAGGCTCAACAATAAATTCACGTTTGTTACCGCGAGGCCTTGAAAGCAGGGGGGGTTGTCGCACTGCACTGTAACAAACAAGCTGGTGCGTGTAGGTAGAGTGACGTGGTCGTCGCACACGCGGAAAACTGGCCTGCCTGTGTAGTTGTTGCTGTGCTCTGTATACTCGTCGAAAATTGCGTGGTGAGTGGAAAAAGTCACCATGAAATCACGGAGGTCGATGATTGCGTCGTTTTCTCTAAGAAAATCAAGGCCGAGAATTAGGACCTTAGAGCACTCTGCTAGCACAACAAAGCAAAACTATAAAGTTACGCGGTTAATCTCGACGCGAGCGGCGCACACTTCGAGCGGCGTTAGCACATGCCCTCCGGCTGTCCTTATCGGGGCTCCGTGCCAAGGAGTCAGGAATTTTCGCGGAATGGTAGCAAGGTCATTTCTCATAACGCAAAAAGCAGAGCCGTTATCTACAAGGGCAGTCGTGCTGTGGTTATCAACGGTGATCGGTATCTTGGCGGAATGTAGCTCATCATCGAGAAAGTGCGGCGTATCAGGGATCGTCGGGCTGACGGGTCGCTCGTTGCGTCGAATCGCAGCGTCGAAGGTAAGCTTGTGTGATTGTCAGGAGGTCGTCGGATGCGTTGGTCGTGCGGTGAGTCGATTGGAGGTGTCGGAGGAAAGCTTCGACGATCGTCGAAAAGTGGTCGGACTGTTAGTCGGATTGAAGGGTCGGAGGTTGGTCTGTGTGACCGAATCATTGAGCGGAGGATGTTGGTCGTAGTATTCATCGAAGGCGGCCCTACCCCCGAGGGTCGCCGCCTTCACTTTTCCCGGCGCGGACTTGGAGACTGCCTGAAGGAAGAACAGCGGCTGGAGGAAAACTATTCGGCGATGGTGACCTGGACTGGCGTCGCTGGAGTGACGCCGGTGGGACGTTGTCGCTGAGGTATTGGTCGATGTACCGAAGTCGTTCGCCGTAGCGCGGCCGAGGGGCATCAGGGAGAAATCCACGCAAGCCCATCCAACGGTATATGAAGTGACGCAGAACGTGACCGGCTTCGCCGCAGTGAAAGCGCAAAGGCAGATTGTTCGGCGTGCGCCACGCGTGTGCTCTGCGAACGGGTGGTCGAGCTATAGGCACTCAAGTCGAAACTGGATATTGGGGTGAAGGACGAGCAGGAGGAGCAGGGCTGCAAGGAGCGATCTTCAGGCGTAGGAGTACACAACGCGTCGCTATACGTCATGATGTGTGGCGCAGGCGGCTGGGGTGATGGTACTGATGGCACTGCTTGGAGCTCCTTGCGCACAATATCCGAGATGCCCCCAACACGTGGATGTTGCACGAGAAAGGGCAGCTTTTGCAGCTCTTCGCGCACGATGCTTCGGATAGGTTCGCGAAGGACTTCACTCTCGTTTCCGGCCATTGGCGAGCGGGAGTCTACGGCAGCGATGTTCGCAGAGCGATCAAAATGTACAGATCGCTGATTCAAGGCACACTCAATGCTTGTTGCCTCTCGTAAAATCAGCCACAGTACGTGGAGGGTCACGTACAAGGCTCCTTGACGCCTTGCATAAGGTGGCGCACCTTCTTTACCTCCGACATGGACAGATCCGCCCGGTTGAAATGGCGAGTCATTTATTCTACAAACATGGCGACGCTTTCATTAGGCCGCTGTGGTCGGGACTGTAGAGCGAGTTCGGCCATCTCTTTTTTTTTGCATCGTTGCCAAATGTTCCGAGCAGCTGCCGCCGGAACTCAGTCCAGGTGGAAATGGTAGCCTCATGGTTTTCGAACCACATCTTGGCGGCGTCTTCTAGTGCGAAATAAACATTCTGCAATTTCCGCCACTCGTCCCACGCATAAAACACAGCGACCCGGTCGTAGCTGGTCAGCCAGTCCTCAATCCCTTCAAACTTGTCGCCATGGAACGGCGTGGCCATCGCGGAGTATGGCAGATCAGCGACTGGGCACTCACGGGAAGCTGAGTGGTCTGGATTGCCGCTGTAGTGATCGTGGTTCGCGGAGGGGAAACAAGAGGACCACACTCGGGAGCTAAGCCTCTCAAGCGACGGCTCGCCTTGTGCACAGGTGTCGTGTCCACGGTCCATGGGCGCAGGGGGCAGCCAGAGGCTCTTCGTACATGGGATCTACCGGGAAGCTCCACCAAAAATGTCACAGAGGCAGTGGAACAGGTTTAGAAGATTTACTCGCAACTAAGCAAAAGCACCGGCAAGATAAGGCACGGAATCGACTGGCAGGCGAGCACCCAGAGCGAAGACAACGAGCGCGTGCCAGTCTCCCGAGCTCGCCACATGGCGGCGCCAGTAAGATAACATTGCGGCAATATCTATAAAGACAAAAATTGCTAGGAAGCACCATAAATATTTTGCGCTACCCTCACCTCTTCAAATATGCACTTCATGCTGCAGCATACTAAAATTAGCGCGCTAGTGATGCGCAAGGAAGGCGTGATCGTTGCGCTACACGCTCTTGGTACAGGGGGCGAAAAGCAACTAATTGAAAAGGCGTATCATGCCATTAGGAGAAATTTGTCCGCCCATGCGCACGCACATTTCAGCCCATCCAAAAATAAAAACATTATATCCGATTTCCATAGTTAATCAAATGCGAGGTAGGTGCGCAGCACTATTTACGCTGCTTTATATTTCATGCATAATACCCTTTGTAATGCTTCGTTTTGCATCAGCATTCAGCAACAATCCGGAGGGCAAACAGGACGCTATATTAACAGGCGATTACTGGAACACCAGAACAACTTGAAAAGTGGCAAGGAGGAAACATTTCCGGTCCCACATTGCCATTCATGTGAAACAATGAAGAAGGAGAAGAACGCCTGTGCCACTACGTGGCGCATGCGCAGAAAGCCACGGGGGTGAGATAAAGTGCGGAAAACCTCTCCCACCGGCACACGTATGGAGGAAGGACACAACTTAGGAGAGGCCCTCGCCATTCCAAATGCACTAAAGAAAGTGTGGCAGAAGTGATGTCAAAATTTAGGTTAGCCATGTAGGGCGATTAGCAATATGGCATCGCGGCTATGAAAACTCGGGCCACTAGCAACAGCGTTGCTAAGGGCCCGAGGTACATGAGCGTCGCGGAGATAGAAATCATCATCATCATCATCATCATCAGCCTGATCATACCCACTGCAGGGCGAAGGCCTCTCCCATATTTCTCCACTTAACCCGGTTCTGTGCTAGCTGCATCCACTTGACCCCTGCGAACTTCTTAATCTCATCCGCCCACCTAACTTTCTGCCGTCCCCTGCTACGCTTTCCTTCCCTTGGAATCCAGTTTGTTACCCTCAGCGACCATCTGTTATCCTCTCTTCGCACTACATGTCCTGCCCATGTCCATTTCTTCTTCTTAATCTCTACTAGAATGTCGGTAACTTGAGTTATTTCTCTGACCCACTCTGCACGCTTTCTATCTCTTAATGTTACCCCTACCATTTTTTGTTCCATAGCCCTCTGGGTTGTCCTCAACTTAAGTAGAACTCTCTTGGTTAGCCTTCACGTTTCAGCCCCATAGGTGAGTACAGGCAAGATGCAACTGTTGTATACTTTCCTCTTGAGCGATACCGGTAAGCTGCTAGTCATAATCGTCATAATACTTTCCTCTTGAGCGATACCGGTAAGCTGCTAGTCATAATCGTCATAGTCATAATAGTCATAGTAGGAGATAGAAATAGCGGAGGTTAAAGGAGGAGGGGAGATATTGCAGCGTCCGGTCGGGGCGCGGCCGCACTAGCTTCAAAAAAGTGACGTCAGGGCCTCTCCTAAGTTCGTTCCTTCCTCCATGGCCGCGCGTCTCGCCGCAGCTCCGATCGCTTCATTTTGCCAGCTTTGCGCATGCGCAAGTAGCCGACTCACGTCAACATGCGCGCTTCCGCCTCACCAGCTGTGCGCATGCATGGCCACACTGTTGCGCATGTGCAAGGATGCTGCGACTCTATGCGTCCACATTTTTTACCCTCGCGCGCAGGCTACCAGCGCGTTCCTGGATAGATGGATGGATGGATGGGTGGATGGATGGATGGGTGGATGGATGGATGGATGAAATATAGGAGCGTCCCCTTTGAAAGGGGTGGTAGCAGTAGCTATCATGCTCATTTTTCTCCATATAACTTAATTATTGATTTAGAATGGTGAACTAAACCATCATTCTATTTATTAAATTTTTGTTCCTACATTACTTACATTATGCCACTTCTCTGCTTTTAAGCCACCAATCTTCCAGTCGTTTTTTGCTAGTTTCCACCGCCGGTTTATTCACCCGGCCACTGGTATCTCTAAACCCCAGAGCTTCAGGAACAGTGATTGCGCCTGCATCACCTTCCGGATGGATACCATTACATTCGAGAATAATATGCTCAATTGTTTCACTGGAGTCTCCACATACAGCACATGCGTCATCTCCATTGTTAAATTTCTTTTTGTAGCTGCGTGTTCTAAGGCACCCTGATCTAGCTTCAAAAAGTAGGTCACTGCCTCCTGAGTTATCAAAGAAATCTTCCTTCCTGATCTGCATTTTCCACTTACGGTATAATTCCACACTCTGTTTCTTTTCCATCGAATTTATCCAATTTTTACCTTCTGTGTTTTCCACCTGTTGCTTAATGCTCTTTATTTCTCCGTCCTTGTGACTAGCATACTTCCTAGTTATTTTCCTAGTTCTTTTCCTCCATTGTGAATCCACGCTTTTTAAGTACAGGTATTTAAATACTTTAACTGCCCATCTGTTACTATCCAATTTCTTCAGGCGTTCCTCATATAATATTTTACTCTAAGCTTCCCGTACCTCGAAAGATGCCCAGCCCATATCTCCCTGTACCGCCTCATGTGTAGTTTTGCCGTGGGCACCTAGTGCTCATCGTCCAACGGATCTCTGATTTATTTCTAATGTCGACTGTACCTCTGTTTTAGGCACAAAACCGCATTTCCGAAAGTACGTCCGGGCACCATAATTCCTTTCCAAATACCCCTCAAAACATCATACCTATCGTATCCCCACAATGCCTTATGCTTCATTATCCCGGCATTCCTTCGCCCTTTGGCATTAAGTGATTGCTCATGCTTTCCAACGTATGCCAATCTTTCCTTTACTCATACCCCCAGATATTCATATTCAGCTACTGTAGGTATTTCATGGCCTTGTATTTTGAAGGTCAACTCCGGTGGTTTTTCCATCATTTTGTGTTTTTGGTTGAATTACATTCCTCGGCACGTCCTAACTCGAACACAAAAAACCGTTTTTCGAAATTCCAATTAGAAGTATTTTTAAAAAGAAAAAAACAGCAAATCGAAACCGAAACTGCTTTCACAGCCAGAAACGACGTCCCAGGTGACGAAATGGTGACGTCAGACCCAGTATTAGAGAAACACTCGTACATGCGTTGGATGGTGAAAATAAAGTATGGAAATCATGAAGCATTGCATAAAATCTCTGAGGTAGTTCAATATAAGCCTCACAATTTCATAATCATGCGGGAATTGGACAGTAACGCCGGTATACTGTTTGTGACGTCAGAAACTCAGTGTTGCCGGCAGAAATAGTCTCAACTTAAGCCATAAAAACAGTATATTTTAAAGTCGTGTTGCGTGCGAACGAATTATCGTACGGCGCTCAAATTTTGTGGAATCCGTCAGGACGGCGATGAAAATCTACAGTAAAATCTTTATTAGAATATTCGAATGTCAAAAAAAGACCCCCGGAGTTGCCCTTTAAGACCCTGATCAGTTGAGCCGTTGAAAATCATCAGACCCGACTTAACTGCGCTGATACTGAAGCCTAGAGCGTCCCCTTCGTCTCCGCAATACTTAAGTAGAGTTTGCAATTCTTCCTGACTCTCAGCTAGCAGCCCAATATCTTCTGCAAACATCAAACCGGGAAGACGGTGCTCTACCGCCTTTCCACCTAATCTATATGACAGGTTAAAATCTAGGTTACTGTCTTGTATCCTCCGTTCCAGGTTTATCTATATAAAGCATGAAAAGCACCAGTGATAGAGGACAACCTTGTCTTAATCCTTTGCATACTTTGACATCCTCCGTACTTCTTATCCCTTCCCACGTAATTTCTACTTTGTTATCCCGGTATATTTCCTGTAGAAACTCTGTTATCTCATAACCGATACCTTCTTTATTTAATATGTTCCACAGGAGTTCCCTGTTACGTTGTCGTACGCCCCGTTTATGTCCAGGAAGGCCAAATACAAAGGTCTATTTTCCACTCTAGATATTTCGATGCATTGGGTAAGCACGAACAGGCTATCATCTAAGCGCCTACCATTTCTAAAGACTTTCTGAAGTTCTCCGAGTGTCTTGTTAGTTTCTACCCATGCTTGCACCTTTAATTTCACCGCCTGCATGGCTAACCTGTACATAACAGATGTTATCGTAATCGGCCTGTAGGATTTTATGTGCATCCTGCCTCCTTTCCCTTTATAAATCAAATTCATTTTACTCTGCCGCCAGCTGTCCGGAATTTGCATATTCGTTATGACCGTTTCCAGACCTTTTAACAACGTTTCCTTACTTTTTGGACCGAGTTCATTAATCAGCTTGATCGGAATTCCATATATATTCCTGTAGATGTGTTTTTAAGAATATTTTTTTTCCACCTTTTTCCAGTTTAGATTGGTCAGTTTTAAGCTGCTTTGTATTCTGCTACCTTGTGTTATTCCTGATTTTCGAAGATTGCCCTATCGTCGCTCTTAAATGACTCAGCTATAACTGGTGTAATGTAGTTCACTGCGTTGTCTCCCTTTAAACAATTTCCCTCGTTATCTTGAATCCGATCCTGCTTTCTTTGATTCTTCTTCCCTAGCCAACTTATATGGTTCCAGAATTTTCTTGCTCCGTCTCTAGAGGCATCGTGTATGGCAGCCATCCAGCGATCGGTGGACTGCTTTATTTTACTTTGTACGAGGGCCTGTACCTCAAGTTTCTTTTGTCGATATGATTCCCATTTTTGGTCGATTTTCTCCTGAGATACCTGTGCTTTCTTTGCCACTCGGTGTTCCCCTGAAGCAGCCCGTCGTTGTTCAATAGCATCCCTGTTTCCTTATTCCACCAGCTCCGTGGCTTCCTCTTTCGATTCCAGCGGTGTGCTACTTTAACCTCCTGAATTTTCCTCCTTATGAGTAGTTCTACCTGTTCATAACCCAGTCTTCCATGGGGCTTTTCTCTATTGCTTCCTCCATGTCTGCTGCTATCTGCGCTATTTGATCGTCGTTTAATTTTGCGTTTACGTCTTGTCTAAGTTCCATTTTTCTTTTCATCAAGAGCCCCATCTGCAGACTAATACGTTTATGATGTCTTCCCAGACTACACTCCCCTTCTTCGTCAATTTCCAGTTTTGTGACTTTGCTATAAATGTCCTGCGACATTAGATAATAGCCAATGGTCGTCTGCCTGTTGCGGAATTCCCACTTGATTTGGCCTTCACATTTTGTTTCTCTGTTTACTATACCTAGATAGTGTCGCTCACAGAAGTCTATTATTAGCTTCCCGTTTCAATCCTTGTATCCATCCAGATTGTCGATGTGGCCGTTCATGTCCCCCAGTAGAATAATATTTGCCCCGTTTCCAAACTGGCTTATATCGTTACTGAGACATTCAACAAGATTCTTGTTTTCCTGCCTGCATTTATGTCCTGTTCCTAAATAAACTACCCCTAGCCATGTCCTTATACCGGCAATTGTTCCTGAAACCCAGACATGTTCTTTACAAGATGATTTAATTCTTTGCCAATTTGTTCCCTGGTGTGTCAACATACCTACCCCTCCACCCTTTTTTTCCGTTCTCGTTCTGTTGCACCCTCCCAGACGTAGCCTTCTATAAACGGCGGATCTTCTAGATCCCTGAGATGAGTCTTGCAAAGAGCGTATACACCTATTTTGTCATCTTTCAACTGCTGTTCTATCTCTAGCCATTTCGCTCTTTTTCTACCTCCTTGCATATTTATGTAGCTGATCTTAGTGTTAAATTTCTTTTTTGTACTTTTCTTTCTCGACCTACTTTTTGCCATTTTGGGGGGCTCAGCCTCCATTATTACACTTTCTTCTGCTTCACTTCTAACTACCTCTGTGCACGGAGTTCTCGCGGACCCCCTAAAAAAGCTACAGCCCTGCCTGCCAGGCGCCAGCCAATCTCTGCTCCGACCCTTCTGTTAAAATGAATGCCATCTCGCTGAAAGGCCCTACCAAAACCTGCTTTATGTACCTCCCTGTTTACCTCAACCACTTCGAAACGCTTCTCCAGGCTTAATTTTTTTATGCCCTTATTAACTGTCACCACGTCCTTTTCCAGCTTCCCGTTCAATCCTAGCACCTCTGGTACTGTGCATACAACTATCTGCGTTTGCTGTGTTATCTCCCTGATCTCGTCAACTCCTTTAGCTAAACCTTCCACCACACCTGCAGCGTCACCATTTAGGACATCGTTTAGCCACGCGGGTACTATTACCATACTGTGCTCTGCGGAATTCTTCAACAGCCTATTTTTACTCTCTTTCAGCACTGTCCTGATTGTTCTCCCTGGGAAAGCTCCAACCAACACTCTCTTATCACCCTTTACGAGTTTCAAAATATCTCGCTTGCACTTGTTCATGTTAGAATCTCCGGTGATAAGCACCTGGGCCTTCTCTCTCCCTCTCCCAACTGTTGGCTCCTGCTTTCGGATATCTGTGTCCTTATCTCTAGGATTTTCATTCTTCCTTACGTATTCCTTTTTTTCCGGCTTCTTAGCTGCTTCTAAATAACTCTGACGGTTCGGATCCGCCTGACCTACTTTGCCAATGCCTTCCATGGCAGTGAACAATCCAATGCGGGCCACGTGGCCCGCATTGGATTGTTCGTTCTCGTCTGTTCAAAGGATAAAGTCGGCCCCTTTTTTTTTCAGGAAGCTGTCAAGCAGTTTCTGATTTTCCGCCCTTAGCAAACCTACTGCATTTTCTAAATCATCCACACGAGACACTAAACTTCCTCTTTCTTGATAAAATCTATCTAGACGCGCACTCAGTACGCAACGTCGACACAAAAAGTCGCTGCCTTCCGCTTCACCTACAGAGTCAAAACGCGTTTCCTTGAGATTAACCTGCGCCTCACACTGAGTACACTTTACCTACTTTTGATTGCAGATCTTAAGCGCTGGTCTACTGAACTATATCTATTACGAATTCTCACAATATACAATTGCCAAAAGGAGACACAAGAAACGACTACCAAACACGCGTTAAAAACCAATTCTGCGAATGCAAATAGCCTAGAAAAAAGTATTTATCTGAACAAGATAGTTAAAGAATGAACGCCAAGAAAACCTAGCGGCCTGGTTTTTGGTGCCGGCAAAGACAAAGAGCTAAAATCTATTCTTTGGGCTGCAGTTAACCTAAGTAGCTGAAAACGAAATAAAGATAATAAAAGAAAGAACTCATCTATTTGACGCTTCGGAAGCTCCCGCTGTGGCCAGTCCGTCCGTTTCCGGTAGCCACATGCAATCGGAGGAGCGATGGAACACGCGTCCGCACCACACGGCTGTCAACTGTCAGTTCCTACTCTCGAAACCAGGCGACAACTGTCGGGAAAGCGCGGCAGTGGAGTGTGGGTCGCGCAGGCGTCTCGCGCTGAATACATGTTCGTGAGCGTTCGTTCTTAATTCTATGATTAACGCACTCTACCACGTGTGCATGCAGGTGCGTGCCATATGCCTCGCTACTCACATTTCTCCTTTATTTCATAGAGTACTACAGCATTTTGAAGCACACTATTCTCTAGTTGACGCTATATACGAAGGAAGAATACCATGCAGGTTGCGAACTGTAAATCACCGTTTATGCGCTGCGGTGGCGCTTTATTTTCCGGGACTACTTTTCACAAGTAATAAATCCACACGTTTTACCTTTTTGATTCCGCCCATGAGAATGTAGATTCTGAGGCCGGACTCCATGTTGTCACATGTAAACGGATCGGCGAGATTCGCGCCAAAGGTTGCTTAAGCAAAACGTGTGTTTTAGGCCACCAGTGGTCCGTGTTTTTCTTTCGCTTGCCTTTCCATAACGGGAATGTAAGTCCGACTCTAACAGACGCATGGGGAATTGGGCAATCCATTAGTGCAGACAGTACAAAAAAAAGACGGGGGTTTACGATTTCGTTTTGTTATTTGAGTTGTCTGTACTCCGACTAAAAGCAATCCAAATTGTTATTTCCGTATTTCAGATAGAAGTCGGCGTACAAATCGCCTGAGAAAAGAAGCTTTTTGTTGTTTGTGCCTGAGACTGAATACACATCAGTTCATTACATGCTATGACCTATTCCGAATGGCTAGAGATATTCCATACATCGAAAACATTCAAATAGAGTACATTCTTATTCAGCCGCTACTGTGCTAATATTTGTTCAAACTTAAAAACAAATGGAGAAACGGTGTTGTGCCCTCCAGAGGTAGCTCTATGGATAGGGCTCTTGACTGCAGGTCCGGAAGGCATGGGTTCAATCACGGAAGCTATGGACGCTCTTCGATGAACACCAAGCGGAAGGCGCTTGTGTATTGTGCCATACCAGTGCATTCTAAACAACACCAGGTATTCGTTAAAGTTCCGGAGCACTTCACTACGACGCACCTCACAGCCGATTGCGCATTTGGAAGCAGTGCTCCACACACGACATGAAAACTGGGTTTTCGTGCTCCAGCTATCATTTCTTTGCTTCTGTTTCTTCCTTTGGCATGTGTAACAATGTCCGGTACGTGCAGGATAAAAAAAAAGTTAGCATGCTTGACATGCATGGCCCTATGGTTTGATAAGCGCTAGACTTTCTAGTGATGAAAAGAAACAATCCTAATGCGGTGGTGTTTATGAATAAAACGCAAAAATACCAGTCTGCTGTTAGCTTGTCGATTCCGATGAGTACACCTCGATTTTTTCCTACTGGCACACACCAAGCAAGCTACGGTACAGTCTAATTAGTGAGGACCGAAAAGGCTGGCAAGGATGAAGAGCTCATTATAAGTAGAAATATAAGCTAGTCGTACGAAAGAGCATTGCTTGCAATTGTTTATAAACGTTTTCTCGACACTACGGTATCTAAACAACAGCATTATAGCGCCGCTGTCTGCTGAGCACAAACGCTGTTGACGTGAACGTAAAACTAAATTCCAATAAATACGTGTTGATTTCAACTCTACGACAATGCAGATAAACTTACTGCAACACAACTGTGCGGTGAAAACATTTTGGCAATATTTTCTAGCATCCGAACACTAGCCAAAACGTGGCTACCGGGCAGGGTGCTGCAGCGGCGATACCATAGTATAGCGATACCGCCGCCCCGCAGTTCCCAAGGATGCGCCCGCGCGGCGGCGCGCCAGTCGGCAGAAAATGGTCGCTGTCCAGATCGGCTAAATCTGGTCTATAAACGAAGGGTGACAAATCCACGGGTTTTAGCCGCTAGCCACGGAGGAGTGTCGGGTCGCTGCCGAGCGGCGATTGCTGTAGATTCTCAATTCGTCCGACCCCGAAGTTGCGGACTGGTGGCTGGCCGCCGAGAGCTGGAAGAACGAAGCCGCAACGGCAAGCGAATGACGGAGGACCGCCAGGCCAAGAGTACATCGGGACGCGCAGCGGCGTGCCTTGGCCTCCCTGAAAGGCGATGTGGCAATGGGGGACGGCGTGAAGACCCGCTGTGTAACTGATGACGTGGTTAGACTGAGCCAAACATGCGCCTTTCGCTACCTATATCCTGGCATACCTGAGCTAAACCACTGCCGATTTTCTCTTGGATATCATACATTGGTTTATATGAAAGGAAATCTGTGATATCTGTATTTGACCTTGAAGGTTATTCAAGGCGACATCGA
>JAJIZL010034282.1:57659-93756 GCA_023969395.1 Amblyomma maculatum
TTTTTATATATAATATATATATTATATAATACTATTATATAATAATTTTAGTATATTATTATTATTAATATATTATTAATATATAATATTATTATGTATATATAATATATTATATAATATATAATAATTTCGACATGACTTGCGCCACACTTTCTCCACTGCTTTGGGAATGGCGAGGGCCTCTCGTAAGTTGCTTCCTTCCTCCATGCGTGCGCCAGTGGGAGAGGTTTTCCGCACTTTATCTCACCCCCGTGCCACATAGTTGCACAGGCGGCGCGTGAGAGGAGGGCGAGAGGCCAATACTCGCAATTCCTCCTCCTCCTACTACTTGCCCTCCGAGGCGCGCGTTCGCAAATAAAATGCGTGCGTGGTGTCTTCCGGCTCAATTAGCTCAGCCTTGTGAACAGCTGATCGTATTATATTAGTGTTTGATACATGCACCGAGTATTGCTAAGATAATCGGCGCTAGCATTAATTTTCCTCGCAATACACTTAGGAGCTCATCGCGGTACACCATCATCTTTCAGCGTGTGCTTGAGAAACTGACTCAACAGCTCAAGTACAATCTGTTTGTTAATGAAAAGGGAGAAACAAACCTGAATCGGAAAAGCTTAAGTGCACTCTATCCTTCAACACATCAGGATAAACGGATAGAGGCCTCCCACATCTTGCTGCGCGATCATTTTAAGTGCGTAGCACTACTAGCCGCAATCACGGATTTCACCGACGTCTGTCCAAACCCGCTAAATCTCTCGTCGTGAACGTCAAGAAATTGGCGACGCGCGCGTCACACGGCTCCACATTAAGGAAGCGGAGCGGCCTCAAAGCTGCAGTAGAAGCCGCTCTCTCTCCTCTCACCATGAACTTGAAGGGAAAGAAAAATTGGTGACGCCACATTATGCGACCTAACAGTGAGGCGGCGGAGATGCCGCACATATCCAACCAGAGCGTGTCAGAGTTGCGGACGTCGCTGCATTCACAGGCCTTGATCTACAAGCATGTTACTCCGGACTGAGCTGTCATGTGTCGCTCAAGCGTCCTCGACTTCGCCATCTTCGACATATCTCCCCTCGCATCAATCTCTTATCAGCCCTCGCGGACAGCAGACGTGAAAGCGCGGTGCTCCCTGGTCCTCGGCTCCAAGCCGCTCGACACGTCGTGATGCAGCTTGTCCTTACCTCCATTACAAATTTAAACAGCGCGACCAAGAAGACAAAGGAAAATTTACAAGAAGCCACAGTACACGCGCTGACTCAAAAATATGCCTACGCCTTTACTACAAGGCCCAGATAAACCAAATATGACGAAAACGAAACACCCACGTGAAACAACCCGTGGGTTCACCTGCTGCACAAAACATAACTCAAAAAAGACATCTCTTTGCTTGAAAGAGCAAAAGAAGTCTTGCTGACACACTTACTGTCCGTTGAAATAAAATATGGTTCAACTATCTCTCTCGTCATCTTTTCTTTGTGGCGATACAAAATCCTAGTCTGGTCAAGAGTAGGAGTACACTTCTTCTCCTTCTTCATTGTTTCACATGAATGGCAATGTGGGACCGGAAATGTTTCCTCCTTGCCACTTTTCAAGTTGTTCTGGTGTTCCAGTAATCGCCTGTTAATATAGCGTCCTGTTTGCCCTCCGGATTGTTGCTGAATGCTGATGCAAAACGAAGCATTACAAAGGGTATTATGCATGAAATATAAAGCAGCGTAAATAGTGCTGCGCACCTACCTCGCATTTGATTAACTATGGAAATCGGATATAATGTTTTTATTTTTGGATGGGCTGAAATGTGCGTGCGCATGGGCGGACAAATTTCCCCTAATGGCATGATACGCCTTTTCAATTAGTTGCTTTTCGCCCCCTGTACCAAGAGCGTGTAGCGCAACGATCACGCCTTCCTTGCGCATCACTAGCGCGCTAATTTTAGTATGCTGCAGCATGAAGTGCATATTTGAAGAGGTGAGGGTAGCGCAAAATATTTATGGTGCTTCCTAGCAATTTTTGTCTTTATACATATTGCCGCAATGTTATCTTACTGGCGCCGCCATGTGGCGAGCTCGGGAGACTGGCACGCGCTCGTTGTCTTCGCTCTGGGTGCTCGCCTGCCAGTCGATTCCGTGCCTTATCTTGCCGGTGCTTTTGCTTAGTTGCGAGTAAATCTTCTAAACCTGTTCCACTGCCTCTGTGACATTTTTGGTGGAGCTTCCCGGTAGATCCCATGTACGAAGAGCCTCTGGCTGCCCCCTGCGCCCATGGACCGTGGACACGACACCTGTGCACAAGGCGAGCCGTCGCTTGAGAGGCTTAGCTCCCGAGTGTGGTCCTCTTGTTTCCCCTCCGCGAACCACGATCACTACAGCGGCAATCCAGACCACTCAGCTTCCCGTGAGTGCCCAGTCGCTGATCTGCCATACTCCGCGATGGCCACGCCGTTCCATGGCGACAAGTTTGAAGGGATTGAGGACTGGCTGACCAGCTACGACCGGGTCGCTGTGTTTTATGCGTGGGACGAGTGGCGGAAATTGCAGAATGTTTATTTCGCACTAGAAGACGCCGCCAAGATGTGGTTCGAAAACCATGAGGCTACCATTTCCACCTGGACTGAGTTCCGGCGGCAGCTGCTCGGAACATTTGGCAACGATGCAAAAAAAAAGAGATGGCCGAACTCGCTCTACAGTCCCGACCACAGCGGCCTAATGAAAGCGTCGCCATGTTTGTAGAATAAATGACTCGCCGTTTCAACCGGGCGGATCTGTCCATGTCGGAGGTAAAGAAGGTGCGCCACCTTATGCAAGGCGTCAAGGAGCCTTGTACGTGACCCTCCACGTACTGTGGCTGATTTTACGAAAGAGGCAACAAACATCGAGAGTGCCTTCAATCAGCAATCTGTACATTTTGATCGCTCTGCGAACATCGCTGCCGTAGACTTCCGCTCGCCAATGGCCGGAAACGGCAGTGAAGTCCTTCGCGAACATATCCGAAGAATCGTGCGCGAAGAGCTGCCCTTTCTCGAGCAACATCCACGTGTTTTGGGCATCTCAGATATTGTGCGCTAGGAGCTCCATGCAGTGCAATCAGTACCATTACCCCAGCCACCTGCGCCACACATCATGATGTACAGCGACCCGATGCGTACTCTTGCGCCTGAATATCGGCCCTTGCAACCCTGCTCCTTCAGCCTGTCCTCCACCCCAATATCCAGTTTCGACGTGTGTGAAGCTCGACCACCCATTCGCAAAGCACACGCGTGGCGCACGCCGAACAATCTGCCTTTGCGTTTTCAATGCGGCGAAGCCGGTCACGTTCTGCGTCACGGCCCGTACCTTTGGATGGGCTTGCGTGGATTTCCTCCTGATGCCCCTCGGCCGCGCTATGGCGAACGACCTCGGGACATCGACCAATACCTCAGCGACAACGTCCCACCTGCGTCGCTCCAGCGACGCCAGTCCGGGTCACCGTCGCCAAGACAGTTTTCCTCCAGCCGCCGTTCTTCATTGAGGCAGTGTCCAAGTCCGAGCCGGAAAAGTGAAGGCAGCGACCCTCGGGGGTAGGGCCGCCTTCGATGAATACTACGACCAACATCCTCCGCTCAATGATTCGGTCACACAGACCAACCTCCGACCCTTCACTCCGACTAACAGTCCGACCACTTTTCGACGATCGTCGAAGCTTTCCTCCGACGCCCCCAATTGACCCACCGCACGCCCAACGCGTCAGTCGACTTCCTGACAATCACAGAAGCTTACCTTTGACGCTGCGATTCGGCGCAAAGAGCGACCCGTCAGTCTGACGATCCCTGACACACCGCACTTTGTCGATGATGAGCTACATTTCGCCGAGATATCTATCGTCGTTGGTAACCACAACACGACTGCCCTTGTAGATACCGGCTCTGATTTTTGCGTTATGAGTCATGGCCTTGCTACCATTCCGCGAAACGTCCTGACTTCTTTGCACGCAGCCCCGATAAGGACAGCCGGAGGGCATGTGGTAACGCCGCTCGAAGTGTGCGCAGCTCGCGTCGAGATTAACCACGTAACTTTATCGTGTTGCTTTATTGTGCTAGCAGAGTGCTCTGAGGACCTGATTCTCGGCCTTGATTTTCTTAAAGAAAACGACGCGATCGTCGACCTCCGTGACTTCATGGTCACTTTTTCCACTCACCACGCAATTTCCGACGAGTACACAGAGCACAGCGACGACTATACAGGCAGGCCAGTTTTCCGCGTGTGCGACGACCATGTCGCTCTACCTACGCACACCTGCTTGTAGGTTACAGTGCAGTGCGAGAACCCCCCCCCCCCCCACCTTTCAAGGCCTCGCGGTAACGACCGTGAATTTATTGCTGAGCCTGCAAGTCTTAGTCGCTCGGGGGTCCTTTGCCTTCAGAAATAAACGAACTGAACTGCTTCTAACGAATGTTAGTGCCGAATATCGCTATTTACCGCAAGGTACAGCTATCGCCTATTTTGACGAAACCAGTACGCCATCCGCCCATTGCGCCCTGTCGGTGGCCAGCGAAAACCTTCCCGAGAGCACTGGACGTACCGTTATAACTGACGTGAATCCTGCTTTGTCTCTTAACCAGAAATGCCGCCTTGAAGCAAATCTGGACACTTACCGTGACTGCTTTGCCGTCACTTCCAAAGTGAAACAGACGTCAGTAACCAAACATGGAATTATTGTTTGTCACAACGAGCGCACTATGCACCAACACCCCTACCGAGTATCGGCGAAAGAACGAGAGGCTAATCGGGCGCAGGTTGATGAAATGCTCCGCGATGATGTGATCCAGCCGTCCACAAGCCCATGGGCCCCACCAGTTGGGCTGGTCGTTAAAAAGGACGGAGCACTCAGATTTTGCGTCGAGTATAGGAGGCTTAACAAAATTACGAAAAAAGGACGTCTACCCATTGCATCAAATAGATTACTCGTTCGACCGACTCTGCCAAGCCCGATACTTTTCATCGCTCGATCTACGCATTGGGTACTGGCAGATCGAAGTCGATGAACGTGATCGAGAGAACACCGCATTCATTACTCCTGACGGACTGTACGAATTTAAGGTGCTTCCCTTCGGTTTGTGTTTCACACCCGCAACCTTTCAAAGCTTGATGGACACGTTCCTAACATGTCTGATATGGCAGACATGCCTTGTCTACCTTGACGACGTTGTCCTTTTCTCTGGGACCTATGAAGACCACCTCAAACGATTGACGGCCGAGATAAATGCCATCCGCGGGGCCGGACTCTCACTAAAACCAGAAAAATGCCACTTTGAATTCCAACAGCTCAAGTGATTGGTTCAGGTCGTGAGTGCTGAGGGAATTAGCCCTGATCCAGAGAAGACGGCTGTCGTAGCTGCTTTCCCGAACCCCGTTGATAAAAGTTCCGTGCGTCGGGTTTTGGGCCTCTGTGCATATTACAGAAGATTTGTGCGCGCCTTCTCCCGAATAGCGGAACCATTGACTCGTCTAACAAACGACGACCAGCCTTTCATCTGGGCCGACGAGCAGCAAAGGGCCTTCGAGGAGCTTCGCAAACGCCTTCAAACAACGCCCGTACCTGGCTACTTCACGAGGAGGCCGACACAGAATTGCATACCGATGCCATGAACTGTGGCCTCAAGGAAGTTCTCGTTCAATGGCAAGAAGGCGTTCAGCGGGTGATTGGTTACGCCAGCCGCACCCTGTCTCGCTCTGAAGCGAATTATTCTACTATCAAAAAGGAGTGCCTTGCAGTTGTGCGGGCGGTAACAAAATGTCGGCCATATTTGTATGGTCGGCCGTTTAGAGTGGTAAGCGACCACCACTCACTCTGTTGGTTAGCGAACCTTAAAGATCCCTCAGGCCGGTTTGCCGGCTGGAGTCTCCGCTTACAGGAGTTCGACGTCACTATTGTGTACAAGTCCGGCAAGAAACACAGTGACGCTGACTGCCTATCCCGAGGCCCTATCCCGGGCTCTTCAATTGAAACAGATGACTCCGTTTTTCTCGGCGCTCTGTCGACGCCAGATCTCGCTCAACAGCAGCGAGACGACACCGAAATGAGGCCCCTTATCGATTACCTCAATGGGACCCCCTCATCGCCTCCTCGCCTTTTCACGCGTGGCCTGTCGTCATTCTGCTTGTGTGACAGCGTCCTCTACAAGAAAACCTAAGCTTCCACAGACATTCAGTATCTGCTGGTTGTCCCAACGTCGCCCCGTACCGACGTTTTGCAGGCATGCCACGACGAGCTTTCTGCCGGACATCTCGGTTTTTCTCGCACCTTGGCACAAGTACGACAAAAGTACTACTGGCCCAAGCTTGCCGCTAGGGTTCAGCTCTATGTTTGGACGTGCCGTGATTGCTAACGTCGGAAGATACCCCATCTCAAGCCGGTCGGCCGCGAGTACCTTTTCAGCAAGTTGGTATGGACTTGCTCGGGCCATTTCCTACGTCATTATTGGGCAACCGGTACATTATAGTCGCCACAGATCATCTAGCCCGCTATTGTTAGACGGAAGCTCTCCCCAGCGGCACGTCTACTGATATTGCGAACCTTTTCATCCTTAATCTAATCCTCCGTCACGGCTCCCCTGCGATCGTTTAACTGACAGATGCACGACATTGACTTCAGCTCTAACCCAGGAAGTGATGCGGCTCAGTGGCACTTGTCATCGCAGAACAACAGCTGACCACCCTCAGTCGATTGGCCTAACTGAGCGACTCAATAAGACCGTGGCGGATATGCTTTCTATGTACGTCGACGGAGACCATAAGAACTGGGACCAGATACTCCCGCATTCAACGTTTGCGATAACACCGCAGTCGAGGAAACGACCCGCTTCACACCGTTTCGTTTGGTGTACGGTCGCGAAGCTGTCACCATGCTGGATGCAATGCTACTGCCAGATGTTGCCCACCCATCGATTGCCGGTGCCGACCAATTCGTCCAGCATGCCGAGGCCGCTCGCCAGCTGGCTAGACTGAAAGTCCGGACACAGCAAGTTAAAGATGCTCGACGGTATAATTTTCGTCACAGGGAGGTAATTTACAACTCTGGCGATGAGGGTTTGGTGTGGACACCTGTTCGCCCGCGGAATCGGTTCGAGAAGCTTCTGCGCAATTACTTCGGCCCGTACGAAGTACAACGCAAACTCAGCGACGTCACCTACGAAGTGACCCAGCAAGGACCTGTTCGCTCATCCCGACGGCAAGCATAATCGGAAGCCATACATGTCGCCAAGATGAAGCCCTTCTGCTGCCGCTACGTCAAGCTACATGTGTTTCTTTTTTGCTTCCTTTAATTCCTTGTTGTGAACGTTTCATCCTCGCCTACTACGGTTATCCTCGACCTCGCCACTCTGCATCGGGACGATGCCTTTTCCAACGGGCGGGCAATGCCGCAATGTTATCTTACTGGCGCCGCCATCTGGCGAGCTCGGGAGACTGGCACGCGCTCGCCTTCTTCGCTCTCGGTGCTCACCCGCCAGTCGGTTCCGTGCCTTATCTTGCCGGTGCTTTTGCTTAGTCGTGAGTAAATTTGCTTAGCCAGTTCCACTGCTTCTGTGACAATACTCTGGGCATGAGCAGAAGGGGTGAAAAGTACGCGATGGTATCGCAAAATGTTTTGGGCGCTTCGTAGCAATTTTCGGCTGTAAGTATTTTCTGGCCAGGAACAGAATGACTGAAAACCAAAATTATGCTGGCTATGGCAGAACATTCGGTGGTGCATATTTGCGCAAGACTGCGATGTGATGCGTGATAGTATAATGATGACATCTTGCAAATTTTACTTTTAATTATCAGATATGTATATGACAACATAACTAGAATATCTAAAACTCAAATAACCATTGTGGGCATACTATATATTGAGGATGTACTAAACTAAAGCAAGGAAATAAAAAAAAATTGTTGTACAAATCTGCAACTAGGAACGTATTTAAGAAATAAAATATGAAGAACAAATTATTTCATCAGAATTTATTTGTTTCTTTTTGGTGTGGCATTTCTTAAGGTGCATATATGTATCAGAAAAATTTGTAAAATAACAGATCTGGCAAGTTCCACAATTTTCACGCGCCAAAAACATCTATATAGAAATTTGCAGAATGTAACAGACCAGTGCTAAAAAATGCAGTTTCACCACGCATACATCATGCAAATACATGACCTTTGCAGAGGTGCGGCCAGTTTTTACGGCATGCACATGCGTATTACGCTAAGAAGTCATCAGATATCCCTCATACAAAGACAAAGTTTTATTCGTGCATCCACGACCCCTGCAAAAATGTATATATAATATAACCTATATGTTGTATACGTGAAACTAAAGTAAGGCACAGTTAACCGAATAAAACAGCACAATACAGGGCAACTTCTACATTCATGAAAATGTGTGTCTAATACATTCATTGGCATGATCTCATTTAATGGCTTCATAAAAGCACTTACACTGAAATAGCTTAGCTTTTTGAACAACCCGAAACTCGCTTTCTCTCGTCCATTACCAGTAGCTGAGAAACAAAAGTATTATACCAAAATTTCCAATACATCTAAACAGGATGAACAGATCACAGCGTATATTAATTGCATATGGAAAATAAAATCAATTCTTTCCTGTTTGCTATAATATACATACATTGTCGACAGATATATCGCATTACGAAGCTACTGCTGCTTGCTCACAAAATTTTCAATCCCAAACAGCCAATAGCATGTGTGTGTGTCCTTTAGTAGGTTCAAACTTTACAACATTACCTGCATCGAAAACCGTGTTTGCTGAGCAATCTATCTCAAGAACTCTAAGAAACAATAGTATAATATCAACGTTTCTGTTCACTTAAAAATTAAATTAACAAACCGAAGCGTATATAAATTGCACACGACATAAACGTTTCGTCCGATATAACAAAATACGCACATTTGCATTAGAATGCTCAAAAATGTGGCGACGGCAGCGTTCTTAACTGTGGCTTCCTGGTACTGCTGGGATTGGGTGCTTTTGCTCCCTTCTCTCTATACGGACAGTGTCTGATCAAGTTGGGTGTTTTTCATGCTCCTTTCATCATTTCTGATTTCTTCCCTACCAGGCCACGAGACCGCTAGTGTTCTCTAAGAGACCGACACATTTTTTATATGGACAGATCTTTCACTTTCAATTTATCTGCTGATGTTCTCTTCGGTTTGATGCCTGATTATCCCTTTCTGGGTGAACCTTTTATGGCGACTCCACTGGTTGTGGCTACATTTGCCGGAATGACGTTATCGGTTTCGCTGAACAGAGAAAGTATGTGCTGAAGCGCTGCTTGATCATGCACATATAAAAAGAAGAAAACACAGCGGCGCACGTAGCTCTGATCTGTGAGTTTATGTGGCGTGCGGTTTGTTGTGAAGCCCTGGGCTAATCTGATATACAGCTCTGGGCAGCAACCTTCATCAGCATCAACTGATACTACCGGCTGCTCGCCTTCTTTTGGTGAGTCAGCTTCACAGTTCGTTTTAGGTAAGGTCACATTTGAGGTATTGAGGGCAGTTAAATGGGATCCGTCTCTATAGGCTGCATGAAAGCTAAAAAAGGTCCACTCGTCAATGAGCGAATATACTGCACCAAAATGTTTGCATGGTAATTTTGACTTTCTGAAGTACAAGCAGGAAAAGCTCAAGAGGTTGAAAACCACTTCATAGAAGCCACCCACTGCCTGTTCAGATTTGACCCGAATGTGCCTTCATTGTTTCCAGCTGTCACTTCCCAAATAGCAGACATTACATGGCCCACCGGGGGCCCGTATGGGCAAGTTGTTCTTGGGCAACCACAATAACTACCACGAGGGCCCGCTTTAGGGATCAAGTGGGCAAGCCCAAATTAGGCTTGCCCCTGCTTTTTCCATTTGGGCATTATATAGGCGTGGAAAGGTCTAACTGAGTACATATTCCCACATCTGGCCCTCAAGGGTCCCACTTGGAAAATTTTAGGGCCGATGCAAATGAAATTTGGGCTTTGTGTAGGAAACGCCTGGGCTGATCTAATCTAAAAGCCGAATAGGTCCCGCATGGGCCGCGGCGGGGCTAAATACGGGTATGCCCGCAAATTGCCTACATGGGTCCCTTGAGGGGTACTTGAGGGAAGGTGAGACAAAACTCTAGAATTCATGCAGAAAATTCCTGGGCTGCCCCAAATAGGGTTGCCCACCAAAAACCTTGATAATTTCCGCGTGGGCGGTAGCGGGGCAGGCAATTGCTCCTTCCCACTTCTGCCCACATCAGTCTCTTGCGGGGCAATTTAGGGCAGATGCGATGCAAATGTGGGCCTAAAGCAAATATACGACGGGCTAGTCCGATTGTGGCTGCCCACGCAAAAACCGAATAGGTCCCGCATGGTTTGCGGCCGGGCTGAAAAGCGACCACACCGCCACGCTGCCCACACGGGTATTTCTTGGGGTACTTGCGGGAAAATGCAACATATATTCGTAGTCCATGCGGTAAAATCAAGATCAGCCCAATTTGGGCGGCCCAAGAAATGCCGCAGTGGGTCCCAAATTCTCCGTAGGCGGGCTTACCGTTCTGCAACGTCTCCACCCTATCGTTAAGGCACCATTTTATTTATGTATATCATGTCATACCGGCTACTAATTGCCTCTTCTGAAGATTTCACATTACTGTCCTAAGCATATCTCTGCTATGAATAAAGACTATTTATTTTTACTCTAACAACTGCGTTAATTATGCAGTGTCGACAGAAAATATGCAACAGTAACTGTTCCGCTTTACGAGTATGTACTGAACGACCTCCAAATGTTTCCTGCGGCATTACTATTCTACACGCACCACCGAAATAAATATTCAGACCAACATGTTGGGGTGATGTGGGCCAGCCGACATTATTGTAGTGTTGGGAATAAATTTCTCTCATTTTACTGAGTGTCGCATACAAGCAAGAAAATAGCGCTTAATGTTTCGCAATTGATGATTATTGGAATTTGGGCAGCCCCGAAAATGCCAGATTCAACCCATCATGGCAGCACGTGGGTCAGCCCGAAACGGACTGGCTTTCGCAAATCCCGCGCCTATATAATTCAGGTATTGGAGAGATTAATCGACTTAAAAATTAAAACTTTGATCAATGGGATGGCATTGCCTGCACAAATGTGGGACCTATTAATGATTCTGGTGTGCTGCCCACATTCGCCTACCTGGGCTGAATGCGCGCAGCCCTATTTGAGCTGGCCACACGGATACAGATTGAGACCGATAGCGGCAGAATTGGGCTGCCCACGCGGGGCCCCTCTGGGTACGTGTTGCAAATCTCGCATGGGGCCCGTATGGGCTGCCCTCACAGGCCCAACGCGGGCCCCCACGTCATAGCCCACTTTGTGCTACTTAGGTTGTTCGAAACAATATTCTGACGCCCGGCTTAAACGCCCTATTGTATGTTTTATGATAGGAGGCGGCCTACCATGGAGGTAACTGCATGGGCAGATTTTCATAATAAAGGCGGTAGCTCTATGAATTGCTTATGTTTGTGTGAATGAGCTGTGTCTCTTCTGGGGGAAACTTTTTTCCACTAGTGCTTGAAGAAGGCTTATCAAGCTCTTGCGACCGTTGTCACCTGACCAGCAGGTTTTCAATGTCTTGTTTTTAGACATCGTGCCGTATTTGTTTCGAATTTAAGGTTTAATCGATGCATCTTCAGCAACATTTCCAGTACAGAAAGCGAATTTTGACAAATATATGCTTGGAGCTTATTGTTCTGTTTCAAGAGAGCGGACTGCTTTATATTGATACGTGGCAAGGTTAGTGCACGAAGGTTAGTCCAGGCTGGCACCGCACACAGAATGCAGAAACACAGCAGCGTCGACCTTATTCTAGCATCAATCGTTGCTACCACTTTATCTCCTTCTGTGTCACTGTTGCTGATCGTTGTCATCTTCAACTTCCAGCGATGCAGGGCATATGTGTAACATTACCCCCCCCACGAAAAGCACAGTCCCGGTATGCACTAGGACGAACTACTACAGGGGTAGTACGGTTTCATCCGGGCGACATGAACAATCTCTGTGCGTGGCATAGAGGACTGTTGTGGCGGACGTACAGGGGCGATCTCGTACGTGACAGGAGTGACTGGCCGTAAAACACGGTAGGGCCCTGCGTAGCGTGGCACGAGCTTCTCACACAGCCCTACTTTACGAGAGGGAATCCAGAGCAAGACGAGAGAGCCCGGAGAGTAGTGGACATCCCGGCGGCGAGAATCATGGCGCTGTTTTTGAGAACTTTGGGAGGAAGCTGGTCGGCGGCGAGCAATAACACGGGCGGCGTCAGCTCGGGAGATGGCGTCACGAACGTAGGAACTGGTGTTAGCGGTGGGAGGCAGTACGCTGTCAAACGGAAGGGGAGGGTAACGGCCGTATAGAAGATAAAAGGGTGAGTAGCCCATTGTGTCGCGACGAGACAAATTGTACGCAAACGTTACAAATGGCAAAGTTATATCTCAGTCACGGTGATCATCCGAGACATACACTGACAGCATGTCCTTGAGCGTGCGGTTGAGGCGTTCGGTGAGGACGTTCGTTTGTGGATGGTAAGCGGTGGTAAAAGAGTACTTGATGGAGCAATACCGAATAATTTCCTCGACTACTCGAGCAAGAAAGCAACGGCCACGGTCAGTGAGCAGTAGTTGGTGCGTGGAGGTAGAGTGACCTGGTCGTCGCACACTCGGAAAACTGGCCTGTCCGTGTAGTCGTCGCTGTGCTGTCTGTACTCGTCGGAAATTGCGCGGTGAGTGGAAAAAGTCACCATGAAGTCACGGAGGTCGATGATTGCGTCGTTTTCTCTAAGAAAATCAAGGCCGAGAATCAGGTCCTTGGAGCACTCTGCTAGCACAACAAAGCAACACGAGAAAGTTACGTGGTGAATTTCGACGCGAGCGGTGGACACTCGAGCGGCGTTACCACATGCCCTCCGGCTGTCCTTATCGGGGCTCTGTGCCATAGAGACAGGACTTTTCGCAAAATGGTAGCAAGGCCATGACTCATAACGCAAAAATCAGCGCCGGTATCTACAAGGGCAGTCGTGTTGTGGTTATCAACGACAATCGGTATCTCGGCGGAATGTAGCTCCCCGTCGACAAAGTGCGGCGTGTCAGGGATCGTCGTTCCTGACGGGTCGTTCGTTGCGTCGAATTACGGCGTCGAAGGTAAGCTTCTGTGATCGTCGGGAGGTCGTCGGACTCGTTCGTCGTGCGGTGCGTCGATTGGGGGCGTCGGAGGAAAGCTTCGGCGATCGTCGAACAGGGGTCGGACTGTTGGTCGGAGCGAAGGGTCGGAGGTCAGTCTGTGTGATCGAATCGGTGAGCGGAGGATGTTGGTCGTAGTGTCCATCGACGGCGGCCCTACCCCCGAGGGTCGCCGTCTTCTGTTTTCCCGGTGCAGACTTGGGGACTGCCTGAGGTAAGAGAGAGGCAGCGGTGACGTAGCGGTAGTACATCCGCCTCGCATGCAAGAGGACCGGGGTTCAAATCCCGGTGCCGCGCAATTCTCCACCGGATAAAAAAAAAAATCCGCGTGTCGATGGAATTGCATACACAGGTTTAGGATGCGACCTGATGCCGGTGAACACCTCCGGCAACGCACTCCCTCACCAGAGCAGGAGTTGGCCACCCTGGTGCAGTAATTGGCCACAACCTCCTATGATAAGCTCCATAAAACCCCGGCCCTCAGTCACCAGCGGCTGCGGAACAACTGACCACGGCGGCGGTTAGACCTGTTACGCAACAGGGGGTGCTAAGAAACCTGGCTCCGCTGGACAGGCCGTCATTGGAAACTGACCCTGGCAATGTTTAATGCTAGAACCCTAGCTAGTGAAGCTAGTTTAGCAGTGCTGTTAGAGGAACTAGAGGGCATGAAATGGGATGTCATAGGGCTTAGTGAGGTTAGGAGGCCGAATGAGGCATATACTGTAGTGAAGGATGGGCATGTACTGTGTTATCGAGGTTTACCGAAGAGGCGACAACTAGGAGTAGGTTTCCTAGTCAATAAGTATATAGCGGGTAATATAGATGAATTCTATAGTATTAATGAGAGGGTTGCAGGCATCGTAATTAGGCTTAATAAGCGGTATAAACTGAAGGTTGTACAGGCCTATGCACCTACATGTAGTTATGATGACCAGGCAGTTGAACGCTTCTATGAAGATGTAGAATCGGCAATGCGAAAAGTAAAAACGCAGTATGCTGTACTAATAGGCGACTTCAATGCCAAGGTAGGGAAGAAACAGGCAGGAGACAAGGCAGTAGGTGACTATGGCATTGGTTCTAGGAATAGCAGGGGGGAGTTACTAGTTGTGTTTGCAGAGCGCAATAAGTTACGAATCATGATTGCCTTCTTCAGCAAACGGAAGAACCGGAAATGGACATGGAAAAGTCCTAACGGAGAGACTAAAAATGAAATTGACTTCATAATGTGTTCAACCCCCGCCATTGTGCAGGATGTAGAGGTAATTGGGAAAGTGCGATGCAGTGACCACAGGATGGTGAGGTCCCGAATTAGCCTAAATCTGAAGAAGGAACGCAATAGATTAGTAAGAAGAAACCCATCAACAAATTAGCGGTGAGGGGGAGGGCAGAAGAGTTCAGGATCTCGCTACAGAATAGGTATTCAGCTCTAACTGAGGATGGCGACATTACCCTAGAGTCAAGGAACAATAATTTCAGAAATATCATTACTGAGTGCGCGGTAGAGGTAGGCGGTAGGATAGTTAGAGAGGATACCGGTAACCTGTCTAAGGAGACGAAAGATCTGATTAAGAAACGCCAGAGATTGAGAGCTTCCAATCCAACAGACCAGATCGAATTGGCCGAGATATCAAAGCTAATCAATAAGCGAAAGGTGGCCGATATAAGGAAGTATAACATGGACAAAATTGAGCATGCTGTAAAAAACGGGGGAAGCCTTAAAGCGGTAAAGAAGAATTTGGGCATAGGCAAAAACCAGATGTATGCGATAAGGGACAAGGCGGGCAACGTCATCACTAATATGGACAAGATAGTCAAAGTAGCTGAGGAGTTCTATACAGATCTCTACAGTAGCCAAAGTAGTGAGGACCGTAATGAGATTGGCAGTAGGGAAAAACAGTCAGACGTTCCCCCAGTGACGAAGGACGAGGTCAAGAAAGCACTAGAAACTATGAAAAGGGGGAAATCAGCTGGAGAGGATCAGATAACTACAGATTTGCTGAAGGACGGGGGGGATATCGTGCTAGAAAAACTGGCCACCCTTAATACGCAGTGCCTGGTGTCATCGACGGTACCGGAACCATGGAAGAACGCAAACATTATCCTCATTCACAAGAAAGGGGACTCTAAGGACCTAAAAAATTACAGACCAATCAGCTTACTGTCTGTTACGTATAAGGTATTTACTAAGGTAATCACTAATAGAATCAGGACAACCTTAGACTGCAATCAAGCAAATGATCAAGCAGGGTTTCGGAAACGGTACTCTACTATCGATCATATCCATACCATCAATCAGGTGATAGAAAAATGCGCGGAATATAACCAGCCCTTATACATAGCATTCATTGATTACGAAAAAGCATTTAACTCAGTTGAAACCTCGGCGGTGATGCAGGATTGCGAAATCAGGGGGTAGACGAGCCGTACGTAAAAGTGCTGGAAGATATATATAGTGGCTGCACAGCAACCATAGTTCTGCATAAAGAAAGTAACAAAATTCCCATAAAGAAAGGTGTTAGGCAAGGAGACACAATCTCCCCAGTGCTATTCACAGCTTGTTTAGAGGAAGTATTCAGAGACTTGGAATGGGAGCAGTTAGGGATAAGGGTAGATGGAGAATACCTCAGTAATCTGCGATTTGCTGATGACATTGCCTTGCTAAGCAACTGGGGGGTGAACTGCCAATAATGATTGATGACCTAGGCAGAAAAAGTAGAAAGGTAGGCTTGAAAATCAATATGCAGAAGACTAAGGTAATGTTCAACAGCCTCGGGAAGGAACAGCAGTTTACATTAGGTAGCGAAATACTGGAAGTAGTAGGCGAATATGTCTACTTAGGACAGGTAGTAACCGCAGATCCGGACCATGAAAAGGAAATAACAAGAAGAATAAGCTGGGATGGAGCGCATTTGGCAAGCACTCGCAGATTATGACTAGCAGCTTACCGGTATCGCTCAAGAGGAAAGTATACAGCAGTTGCATCTTGCCTGTACTCACCGATGGGGCTGAAACGTGGAGGCTAACCAAGCAGGTTCTACTTAAGTTGAGGACAACCCAGAGGGCTATGGAACGAAAAATGGCAGGGATAACATTAAGAGATAGAAAGCGTGCAGAGTGGGTCAGAGAAATAACTCGAGTTACCGACATTCTAGTGGAAATTAAGAAGAAGAAGTGGACATGGGCAGGACATGTAGTGCGAAGAGATGATAACCGAGGGTCGCATAGGGTAACAAACTGGATTCCAAGGGAAGGAAAGCGTTGCAGGGGGCGGCAGAAAGTTAGGTGGGCGGATGAGATTAAGAAGTTCGCAGGGGTCAAGTGGATGCAGCTAGCACAGAACCGGGTTAAGTGGAGAAATATGGGAGAGGCCTTCGCCCTGCAGTGGGTATAATCAGGCTGATGATGATGATGATGATGAGGTAAGAACGGCGGCTGGTTGAAAACTGTCTCGGCGGTGGTGACCTGGCCTGGCGACGCTGGAGGGACGCAAATGGGACGTGGTCGCTGAGGTTTTGGTCAATGTCCCGAGGTCGTTCGCCATAGTGCGGCCGAGGGGCATCCGGGGAAAATCCGCGCAAGCCCATCCGACGATACGGGCAGTGGCGCAGAACGTGACCGACTTCGCCGCAGTGAAAGCAGAAAGGCAGATTATTCGGCGTGCGCCACGCGTGTGCTTTGCGAACGGGTGATCGAGCTTCGGGCACACCAGTAGAAACTGGATATTGGGGTGGAGGACGAACGGGAGAAGCAGGGTTGCAGGGTGCCAATGGTTCAGGCGCAGGGGTACGAAACACGTCGCTGTACGTCATGATCTGTGGCGCAGGCCGCTGGGGTGATGGTACTGATGGCACAGCTTGACGGAGCTCTTCGCGCATAATATCCGAGATGCCCCCAACACGTGGATGTTGTTCGAGAGAGGGCAGCTTTTGCAGCTCTTCGCACACGATGCTTCGGATAAGTTGGCGAAGGGCTTCCCTGTCTTTTCCGGCCATTGGCAAGCGGAAGTCTACGGCAGCGATGCTTGCAGAACGATCAAAATGTACAAATCGCTGATTCAAGGCACGCTCGATGCTTGTTGCTTCTTTCGCAAACTCAGCAACAGTAGGTGGAGGGTCACGTACAAGGCCAACGAACAGCTGCTCCTTGACGCCTTGCATAAGGCAGCGCACCTTATTTACCTCCGATGTGGACGGATCCGCCCGGTTCAAAAGGCGAGTCATTTCTTCCACAAACATGGCGACGCTTTCATTAGGCCGCTGTGCTCGGGACTGTAGAGCGAGTTTGGCCATCTCTTTTCTTGCTTGGTTGCCGAACGTTGCGAGCATCTGCCGCCGGAAATCCTGCCAGGTGGTCTTCTAGTGCGAAATAAAAATTCTGCAATTTTCGCTCCTCGTCCCACGCATTAAACACAGCGATCCGGTCGTAGCTGGTCAGCCAGTCCTCAACGTCTTCGAACTTGTCGCCATGAAACGGCGTGGGCATACGTGGAGTTGGCAGATCAGCTGCTGGGCACTCACGGGAAGCTGAGTGGTGGTCTGAATTGCCACTGTAGTCATCGTGGTTCGCGGTGGTGAAACAAGAGGACCACACTCGGGTGTTAAGCCTCTCAAGCGACGGCTCGCCTTGTGCACAGGTGTCGTGTCCACGGTGTGTAGATGGGCGTAGGGGACAGCCAGAGGCTCTTAGAACATGGGATCTACCCAGCACCTTCACCAAAAATGTCACAGAAGCCAGTGAAACTGGTTCAGCAGGTTTACTTAGAACTAAGTCAAAGCACCGGCAAGATCAGGCACGGAAGCGACTGGCGGGCGAGCACCGAGAGCGAAGAAGACGAGCGCGTGCCAGTCTCCCGAGCTCGCCACATGGCGGCGCCAGCACGATAACATTGCGGCAATATTGTAAATCAAAGAAAACTAGAATAAAAAAATAACATGCACCACCTGGTATTCGTACAGCGCGCTTATACTCGACGCAAGGTAAGAAAGATATATGACATGATTTTGCAGCATGAAGTTGAAATTTATTGCCATGTACCTCATTGCCTACATTCAATTATTACGGAACTATGAATTCAGTTCCATTATGCATGACATAAACTATTCAATGATATATAGCCAAAAAGTGTAATCCTCAGCTGTCAATGAAGAATATTACCTAATAATTGGAAAAAAAATGAACTGCAAATTGCCTAGCGGAATTGCACGGGACATAAGCTATCCAACGACACAGCAATTGTAGCTGTTATGCTCGAAATAGGCTACAGAGCCACGCCAAACACTCTCTAGACACAAATTCCACACAGACATTGCCTTCGAGGCACGCAAGGGCCGACTAATGATACACTTTGAAAGAAAGCTTTTGAAAAGGCTACTTCAGGGGATACTTCTGTTAGCTTTACGAGCATCATTAGAAGCCAGAACGGTGAGCGAGATGTGCACATCCGTTTATGCCAAGTATTATTACTCGTTTATACTATAACAAGAGGCGCATCGCTGTGAAAACTCCATAATGTCAGGTAGTGGTGACAAGGCCGTTGACACCAAAGGAGACACAGGCTTGATGGTACTGAAATTAACTCTTTATTGGGCTAACTTGCGCCCTCAAAAGAACTAAGCAACCCGTCGGCGGCGATAGCAACAAACGTGCTCATCGATCGTCGAACGAAAAATGCCCGTCACACTCGTCAGCGCTCAATTTAAAAGCTGCTCAGAACAATGTAGACAACGTCGTAAACAGCTACCAGCGCAAGCTGGAACATTGTAGAATGACACAGGAGTGGCCGGAATGTTCGAGAGATATCTCGGTGCACCTTACGCTACAATGAAACTGATAAAGGTGCGACTCGCGACATCGAGCATTAACAATCAAAGAATACAGAACTGATACGCGATCCAGAATCAGAGTGATAAGGCCGTACGCGGGCGGCTGTTAAAAAACAACAAAAACAGTTTTGAAGGTTTCGCGGCATTACTCCCCCCTAAAAAAAAACATCGCCTCGATGTTCCAAAACAAAGCAACTTAAACACTGCAAAGTGTAAACACCACAGATGCCTTACCGTGCGTAATATGGCTTCCGTCGCACAAAATGTACAATTTCTGGGCGTTCGAGTCGCCTTTATGATTCTGATGTTCCGTCGTAAATGACTTCATAGTCGAGTGGTCCGACGCGGCGAATGATTTTGTACGGCCCAAAGTATCGACGCAAAAACTTTTCACTTAGTCGGCGACGGCAAATTGGTGTCCAAACCCACACTTGGTCTCCTGGGTTGTACTCTGCGTGGCGTCGTCGTAAGTTGTACCGTTGGCTGTCGGTGTGCTGTTGGTCTTTAATACGCAGCCGTGCGAGTCGTCGAGCGTCCTCTGCATGCTGCAGGCAGGCGGCGACGTCAATGTTGTCCTCGTTGGTTACGGGCGGCAGCATTGCGTCGAGCGTCGTCGTGGGCTCCCTGCCCTACACAAGCTTGAACGGGGTCGCTCTGGTCGTCTCCTGGACTGCCGGTTATATGCGAAGATCACGTACAGCAAGATGGCGTCCCAGGACTTGTGTTCAGCGTCGACGTACGTGGCGATCATGTCCGCGATTGTTTTGTTCAGGCGCTCCGTAAGGCCATTGGTCTGGGGACGGTACGCAGTTGCTCGTCGATGGCTTGTATGACTGTATTCCAGGATGGCTTTCGTCAACTCAGCCGTAAACGCCGTTCCCCTGTCCGTGATAAGCACTTCTGGGGCACCGTGTCAAAAGAAAATTTGTTCAATAAAAAAATTGGCAACTTCTGCCGCGCTACCATTGGGTAGTGCTTTTGCTTCGGCGTAACGGGTAAGGTAGTCAGTGGCCACGATGATCCACTTGTTACCCATACACGAAGATGGATAGGGGCAGAGGATATCCATTCCAATTTGTTGAAAGGGCATGATTAGGGGCAGAGTCGGGTTTAGTAGTCCTGCTGGTCTGATCGGCAGCGTCTTGCGTCGTTGGCACTCACGACACGTTTTCACGTAGTGAGCAAATTCGGCAGGCAGTCGCGGCCAGTAGTACTTCTCCTGGATTCGATGCAACGTACGCGCAAATCCGAGATGGCCTGCTGTGGGCTCATCGTGCAACGCCTGCAGAATTTTCTGCCAGAGGTTTTTAGGCACTACGAGAAGCTGCGCGGTCTTGTTGGGTGCGAAGTTCTTCTTTACGAGGAGGCCATTGCTTAACGTGAACGATGATAAATGTCGCCTGAACACACCAGGAGGGGAAGCGGTATCTCCTTCCAAGTAATCAGCTAGCGCTTTCAGTTCAGGATCTAATCGCTGTTGTTCTGCGAAACGTCTGGCGCTTACCGGTCCCCAAAAGGTGTCATCGTCATCGTCCTTTGGGGGAGCGTGTACGGGAGCGCGGTGTAAGCAGTCTGAGCCGGAGCGCTTCCGGCCTGACTTATAGACTACAGTCAAGTCAAATTCTTGAAATCGTAGGCTCCATCTGGCAAGGTGGCCGCAGGGATCTCTCAAATTAGCCAGCCAGCAGAGCGCGTGATGGTTGCTTACCACCTTGAATGGTCGGCCATATAAGTATGGAGGAATCTTAGAAGTGGCCCAGATGATCGCAAGGCACTCCTCGGTCGTCGAGTAATTGACTTCGGCTTTTGTGAGGGACCTGCTAGCGTAGGCGATTACTTTCTTCTATCCGGCACTCCTCTGGACGAGAACGGCTCCTAGGCCCACGTAGCTCGCGTCGGTGTGAATTTCGGTCTTGGCGTTTTCATCAAAGTGGCCATGTACAGGAGGGCACTGCAGGCGGCGCTTAAGTTCGTCGAAGGCTTCTCCTTGCGGCGCTTCCCATTTAAAAGGTACGTCAGCCTTTGTAAGCTGCGTCAACGGTTCGGCGATGCGTGAAAAGTTTCTGACAAATCTTTGATAATAAGCGCACAACCCTAGGAATCGGCGCACAGTTTTCTTGTTGACAGGCGGTGGGAATTGTGCGATTGCAGCTGTTGTCTCCGGGTCTGGATGAACACTATCCTTACTAACGATGTGACATGTGACCTACGAACCTCAGTTATTTGTAGGCGAAGTGTCACTTCTCTGCTCTTAGCGTTAGTCCCGATGGCTTCATGGCTTCCAGAACTGTCTGCAGTCGTTTTAGGTGGTCTTCAAAGTTTCACGAGAAGACAACGTCGTCCAAATATACCAAACAAATCTGACACTTCAAGCCTGCCAGGACTGTGTCCATTACTCGTTGAAACGTGGCTAGTGCGGAGCAGAGGCCAAATGGCATCACCTTGAACTCATAAAGGTCGTCCGGTGTGATGAATGCGGTCTTCTCGCAATCTCTTTTGTCGAACTCAGTTTGCCAATATCCGCTCTTCAGGTCCATCGATGAGAAGTACCTTGCATTGCAGAGCCGGTCGAGAGTGTCGTCTATGCGGGGAAGCAGGTAGACAACCTGCTTAGTTATGCTATTCAAGCGGCGTTAATCAACGCAGAAGCGAAGTGTGCCGTCTTTCTTCTTCACCAAAACGATTGGGGCCGCCCAGGGGCTGTTCGATGGCGGGATTACGTCATCATGCAGAATTTCCTAAACTTAATCGCGAATGACCTGGCGTTCTCGCGGCGAAAGCCTATAAGGGCTTTGGCGCAAAGTTCGGGCGTGTTCGTCCGTTATAATGTGATGCTTGGCCAGTGGTGTTTGTCGTACCTTCGATGATAACGAGAAGCGCTCCCTGTGGCTTCGAAGAAGACTGCGAATCTGGTCCTTCCTTCTGTTGGTCAATGCCGGGTTGATGTCAAGTGTGGGCTGACGGAATTGGTCCGGTGCGTCTTCCAGTGGTTGGTCGTTCAGAGCGAATACTTTTTTGAGGTCCGTTAATTCGTCGAGAAAAGCGATCGTCGTGGCTATGTTGAGATGCCGGTATTCTTCGGTGAAGTTTGTTGCCAGCACCAGAGCTTGTCCTCTCCGGAATTTCTTGATGTCTCTTGCGATGCCGACACCCCGTACCAACAGACACTGGATATTTCCTTCGACGATGCCTTCGGCGGTTTCGATGTCTGCGCTACCTACGCTGACTGCGAAGCTTGATCGGGGCGGCACGCTCAATTCTCCTTCGAGGACATATAGAGCGACGTGTTACATCGAATTCGTCGTAGCAGGTATGGTTTCGTCTGCAGAGAGCTTGATTAGCTTGGATCGAAGGTCGATGATAGACCTATATTTATTTAGGAAGTCCATGCCTAAAATCACGTCTCGGGAGCACTGCTCGAAGACCACAAAGCTGGTGAAGTAAGTACGCCCATTTACAGTTATTCTTGCAGTACACCGTCCCGATGGAGTAATCAGGTTGCCACCTGCGGTTGCGGATTAGCGGGCCGCCCAAGTGGTCGTCAGTTTCTTGAGCTGGGTGGCGAAAGCTCCACTGATGACAGAGTAGTCGGAACCGGTGTACACTAGGGCGGTAACCGTGCGTCCGTCGACAGCAACCTAAGGTCGCTTGTTCGCGTCGTAGTACTGCGCGTTGTCTTCGGTGCCCGATCTCTGCTCCGTCTTCTGCTGAGGTCGCGGCTGGGGCACACCGTCATAACGTCGCTGGGCGGCGATGTCAACTTGTAGTCTGGTTGTGATCTCGTCGACGTTGTCGTCTTGTGGATACGCGCTTTCATGACTGCGTCGTCGTCACTCATTGTCGGCGATGGAGGATCTTTGTGGTTTCGCCATGAAGCAACCTCACCTCCAAAGGTTGCTTTATTTAGTTTCACCTGAGCGGGCTTGGGGACCGTCCGCGCACACTCTCATCATAGTTGCGGCCTGGCGACGCAAAGCGGGCCCTCTATGGCAATGGAGATCTGAACCGAGAGATTGGTGGCGCAATCTCACCGCTACGGAGATAGTTGTCGATTTCTTGCGGTCATTCACCTGGGCGTGGTCGTGGAGCGTCGACTGCAAATCCGCGGAGACCGATTCGTCGGTACGGGCAGTGCCGCAGAATGTGGCCGGCCTCACCGCAGTGGAAGCATAATGGCCGGTTGTTTGCCGTTCTCCAGGCGTCGCACTTCCTGGGGCTTGGGGGTCGTTGGTAGGCTTGGCCAGTGGGGGCCAAGGGGCGGGTTTCAGGAACAGGACGGTCGCGGCGAGGGCTCGAAAAGTCATCGCGTCGGGGCGCAGGGCGACGTAATGTAGCAGCGTAGTTCATCGCTGCTGCCTCTTGTGCTGGAATAGCCGCAGCCGTCGGTTGAGGAACGCCCAGCGCCTGCTGGACTTCTTCACAGACGACGTCCGCGAGCGTCACCACCTGGGGTTGTTGCGATGATGGCAGCAATTGGCGGAGCTCCTCTAGCGCGATCTCCCTGATGAACTCCCGAATGTTCTCTCCGCTTGTAGATGCGCTGGGATAGTGGTTGAGTAGTCCGGTTGAAGTCGTCATTCGTAATGGCGCTTCCGGTTATCCAACGTCTTCTCGATGGTAGACGCTTTTGTTTCAAATTCCACCACAGTTTTTGGCGAATTTCGCAAAAGACCTGCAAAAAGCGGCTCTTTAATGCCTTGCATTAAAAATTTGATTCTCTCACCTTCGGTCATGTTAGGGTCGGCGCGGCTAAAGAGCCGCCTCATTTCCTCAGCATACGCCAGAACTGGCTCGTTAGGGAGTTGAACTCTTGATCGGAGGAGGCCCTGAGCTCTTTCTGTTCGGACAGAACTTGCAAAGGCCATCAAAAACGGTGCTTTGAATATCTCCCAATCCTTGAAAGAAGTCTCGTGATTTTCGAACCAGACTCGGGCATGTCCTTGAAGATCAAAGTAGACCTGCCTGAGTTTTGCAGCGTCGTTCCAGCCGTTGAATTCTGCCACACGGTTGAAAAGGTCCATCCAGTCTTCTGCATCTTCATCCGGTCGTCCATGGAAGCAGGGGGGCTCACGGGGTTGGACGAAAACAACCGGTGCTGTAGGCTGGGCATTGTCCGCGTCGATGCCTTCCGAGATCGAATGGGGTCATGCAGCAGACAGTGTTTGGGTTGTAGGCCTTGGAGTAGACGGCTGGCTCGGTGACCTGTGGGCTGGTCTTCCAGGGTGACAGGAACAAGGCTGAGGTCTTCGCTTGAAGGAAAAAGACAACACCTCCACCAGATGTCACGTAGTGGTGGCAAGGCCGTTGTCACCAAAAGAAGACACAGGCTTGAGGGTACTGAAATTAGCTCCTTATTGATCTGACTTGCACCCGAAAAAGAACTAAGCAACTCTGCGGCGGCGATAGCAACAAACGTGCTCATCGATAGTCGAACAAAGAATGCCCGTCACACTCGTCAACGCTCAATTTAAAGACTGCTCAGAGCAATCTAGATAATGTCATAAACAGCTACCAGCGCAAGCTGGAACTTTGAGAAAGACACACGAGTGGCCGGAATGTTCGAGATAGATCTCGGTGCATCTTACGCTACAACGAAACTGATAAAGGTGCGGCTCGCGACATCGAGCAAATAACAAACAAAGAATACAGAACTGATACGCGATCCAGAATCAGTGATAAGGCCATACGCCGGCGGCTGTTGAAAAACAACAAAAACAGTTTTGAAGGTTTCGCGGCAATATCTGTAAGTTATGCACATATTTTTATAAGAATACATTTAGCCTTGAATAAACATTACTTCAGAAACTTCGGGTAAATTTTGACATTTCTTGGAGTACACAGCAAAATTGCTCTCCCGATTTAGTTGTCCAATCAGGAAAAAAAGAAGCTGCGAAAAATCGCTCCGCACTAACATTTTGAGCTATTTACATAATATTGCCAAACGAAGTGCGTTTCTTGGGCAAACGTTTTGCAGAAAAGCTGAAAATAAATCCGCACAAAATAGTTTGAAAACGCAATACTTTGTTGCCATAGAGTGATACATAATTAGAAAGAGCCTGCGAATAATTGAAATTTCTGTATGTTCATTCGTCAAGAACCTGCTCTTGTTGCAAATAAAAGTCCGAGGTTAAGACAGGGCAAGTCTGTCTTATCTCCGACAGAGACGCACGACACATAATGTGGCTCTGCGTAAGCATCATATACATGCTGGCTGCAGCCGGCAGAGCTTTAAACATTAATTTCGAAGACGACCCCCGCTTCACGGACAGGCATTACGCTCTTGATGTGAGTACATATGATTTCGTAGATACAGTTTAAATGCTCTTCATGTCCTTGTGGCTCTCCTCCGAATAGAATAGCCCAAATTCAACGTATGATAAAACCACATTGTGAAGCGTTATATTATTCTGCGCAATCCTACAACAAATGTCCGCGAAAAATGGCCAACAATATGCCAATAGCAAATTTTTTTCGGGCCATATCCCATGTAACTTATGTTACAAATGTTATGTTACAAAAAGTAACAAATTATGCTACTTGCATCATCAAACTAGGTTCTGTCAGTCGTTTAGTTTGTTGTTACAGTTATTCCAATATTTGCTCTTTTTTTTCTATTCATTCACCTAAAAATAAACAATATACATTTTACCCCTCCTCTCAATAATCAAATTTTACCCGGATATTAAGGAATATGAAATGAATATATGGAAAACTAAAGGACAGGTACAGCTAGCATTTACTGCATTATGCGCCCGGTTGTGAATCTGAACGCAAAAATAAAATTTACCATAGACTAAGAGGCTGCAATAGGATGCGCCTATTGCGCATGGTTTATTGATGTATTATTTAGAGATGCCTGAAAAGATGACGGTTTTTGAAATTCTACTTTCTACTGGCGCAACAACTGTTAGAAGCCGGTGACGTAAGTTTTTGTACTATAAACGACAATAAATGTCGGCGTTTGAGATAAGGAAATATATAGTGTCACATCAAAAAAAGCGGCTGTTCTAACTTTAAAATAATGCGTTTACAAAGGCCTAATGACCTCTTTTAGAAGGCAGGAAGAAACAAATATCTAGATGCTTTTGAGTTTTGTAATTCTCATGAACGTCGAAGAAGGATGGAATGCTATGGAGAAAGTACATATAAAGAAGAAAAAAACGTCACTTCAATAGAGTTCGGCCACCTTATCAGACCAACAACGGCTTGCCGTAGTAAATTGCTTTATTTAAAAGTGTATTTGAGGTACCTGCTTAACGCAAAAAGTAATGATGGGCTTGAATCACAATGTATGAGCTGTTATCTCATTTTGGTGTATATCCAGCTGTTTTGTCAGTATAGTGTATTCTATTATTGACTTTCATAGACCTGTTAATGCCTTTTATAGAGTTTCGCTACCTCGTAATTCACTTAGTCCTCAGAAGAGTGTCGTCCAAAAACTCAGAGAGCTTCTCCGCCGATGCTCAGGCTCAAAGCTGTGGCCCGTTTCTCTTTCGCCCAGCCATGACCAATGGCGACGCGTTCAAAACGCTTCGAATACGCGTCTAAATGGTCTCTTTCTTCATTAAACAGTGGAATCAATCTGCGAGGACTGATTGGGAAAGCCAGAGCCGGTACGGTACCGTGCTCAGCACTTCCAACACTAGGAACGTTTTCTCCCAATTCCGTAAATCGTACTCGAACCTGCAAATTCAAATTCTGGCTTTCTTTCTCCAAGTGCTGCTTCGCTCTTTCATGTTCTGCAGCTTTCGCTTCACGCTCAGCAGCTCTCCGCGTTCTGTAGCTCGGTCTTCCCTTGCCTTTTGCAATTCTTTCTCAACCCATTCGCGCAACTCAACTCCCTGCCAACCTAAATGTTCCTCTACCGCGAGCAACTCTGGTGCACTCATTTTTCTCCGATCTATAGTCGCGGGTAAATGAGGCTTGGCCGGCCTGGTCCTGACGTGGACGCCAAAATTTTGAGGTTCTTTCCTACAGATCTACTGGCCAACTTGTTCTGTGGCTTATTCAGGGACACCAATCTAAATACATGACCAGACCGACCACGTTAGCGACGAATGCTTTTATCTACACACATGGATGGCACGAAAATATGACGAGCAATTAAGGCGAACACTACACACAAAATTGTCATGTGTCACCAGTTCTTTGGGTGAGGGAAGCTGATGCAGGCGTTCTGGGTAGTCACAGTCCAGGTAGTCACAAAGGCCTCAGTAAGCCCAGCGGAAGGCTAGGCCACCGCACGGGGCCCAGTGAAGGCACCAGGACTCGCACTGCCGTTCCACGGCCGATGAGTCGGGTCTCCTCGACGTGTCTGGGTCCAGCACGGCGCCGAACGTTCGTGCCAGTGATGAGCTGCCGTTACAGCAGCGGCGATGAGCTGAAGCTGTATTACTCCCTGGTCCAATCACCTGGGACAGCAAGAGGACCAGGACGGAATGCGGCATGCAGATCCCGGGTCTGGATCCCCGGGTCAGGCCTAATAGAACACGCACCGCTCCGAGCTCCGTGGACAAACGATCGCTCCGCAGCTCGCCTGTTCCCTCCTCGCGCCTCGCGCTCCTCGAGCCACCCTACACGTTCACGTTCTCATCTTCTTTCTTCTTTTCTCCAAACGTGGTTTTTCTTTCTTCTTCGTCCTGCCTCATTTCCTCTCACACCGGTTCTTCACAATGTTTTACGGCGAGAGCCTTTCAGGGTCATGCAGCGAAACTTTGTGCGCTTGTGCTTTGCGTTTAATTTGTGCGCTGATGTGTCAGTGGCAAATAGCGGACGTTTGAGGAGGGAGATTAAGAATGAAAACAATTGATGGCATTAGATAATGAATTAATACTGTTGACATTGATAGAGTTAATAATTAACGCTAATGGCTAATATTGATGGATACTAATGACAAAAATACTTGTAATGAGTACTATGTTATGCTATAATTGTAATGACATCAACGCTTTGGAAATAAGTAAAATCACTAGGCATTACTATTCATAACTGCTGATGACTACAAAACGACTAATATGTCAAACGAGGATCAGTAATCACCGTTACTAATTGAAATATGTAAACATGATTAGCTCTGAACGCCAATGAATACAATGTTATGGCATGACTCATCATAATTAGGAGGCAACCAATGTCTAAAACGATGACTTGAATTGTTGCAACTTAGTCAAATGATGAGACGCCAATTATAGGACAGGAAGGGTAAGCTTTCGCCATTCAAATATATCTAAGACCCTCTAATATTTTTATTGTTATTATTAATTTGCTAGCCTTTACAAGTTCACATTCACATTATCCTAGACTTAACAAAACTCGTTTCGTACCATAGCCAGGTAGGGAATGAATATATCAGAGAAGGCAGCTTAACAGAACACGTAATCTGTGCTTTTATGGGTAGCACGACTCCAAATTAACAGTTCCCATATGCGGCATCAGAATAGTTTTCATGTACTCGTAGATTTGTTGTTCCGTTGACATATTCACTCCCATTTTGTATTACCTTCTATCTCACTAACGTATATCAATCATCTGTAAAGAAGGCAAAGAATAGAAAACGCTGCGGCATCGCCAACACCATCGCTGGTCTCGGGCGCCCATCCCTCGCGCTGAAGCTGTGTCCTACGGCTGGCAATTCGACCCTGCTGTGCTTTAATTACTGGCAGCGCTAGACGTTCAGACCATCTATTAAATCCACATTTCACTTGGTGGAAGCCAATAGGAGGTTCGCTGTACCCATCTCGCCCTGGAACTTCGCAGCAGAACGTTGACTACCTCAATGACGGAGCCGACTTCATTGCACCTATCTCCGCCCGTCACATGCACAGGTGCGCTTCGTCAACGGGACCCCGCTACATTCAGTGGAAGCAGCGATGACGACGTCGACGATTGGCTGACCATTTACGAACGGGTCAGCCGTGACAATAACTGGGACGACAATCGTATGCTCAATAATGTCCTCTTTTACTTGAGCGACGTCGCTAATCTGTGGTTTCGAAACCACGAGTCAGACTTTACCACCTGGTCAGACTTCAAGACCAAATTTGCTGATGTCTTTGGCCGCCCCGCCGTCCGAAAATTCCCCGCGGAACAGTGTCTTCGGTCGCGACTGCAGCTGCCCGGTGAAACATTCACCAGTTGAGGACATTGTTGATCTGTGTCGTCGTGTTGACCCGACCATGACCGAGGCCGTTAAGATACGTCATGTGCTCACAGGAATTGAAGACGGCGCTTTCAGCATGCTCATATCGAAAGGCCCCACTACAGTCAAGGAAATCTACGACCTCTGTCAAAGCTACGACGAGCTCCGGAAGGAGATTGTTTTGGTTCGCCAGGCTCAAGTATCACTCGCTGGACTAGCCGCGGAGAGGGAGTCATCTAGCCTTTCTGAAGACATCAAGGCCAGGAGGTCGTTCGACAACTGTCTCTGCAGACATATGTTAGAGTCGTCACCAACTGGCCTTATTCCGGAGCTTCGCCGTGCGATCCAGCAGCATGTGTCTGAAGTCGTCCCTATTCCTGTTTCTCAATCAGCTCCGGTTGCACCCTCAATGCCGTTCCCCACGCCCACAATGTCACCGTCCGGCGTTGCGCCACTGAGCTACTCTCCAGCATTCGCGCCGGCTCCTCCTCAAGTAGTGCGTCGCACGTATGCCGAAGTCACTTCAAATCCACCTCCTGAGCCAGCATATGCCTATGCTTCGCCCCCCATGCGGTCGACACCAACAGCATTTGCTCCCCCCTTGCTTCAGACAAGATCTCCATGGCGCACTTCAGACAACAGGCCTATTTGCTACCACTGCGGCATCCCTGGGCACACTACACGCTACTGCCGGCGCCGAATAAATATGGTCTTTGCTGCATGGCCTGCACCACCTTATTTGGCCCCCCAGTTCCCAGTCACATCGAGTCCTCCAACAGCACCCCCTGATTCTCCGGACTTCCTCCCTCGTCGTTCTCCCCACATGTTCTCATGACGCCATTCTCGGCTGGGATTTCCTGTCCCAGCATCATGCTATCATTGACTGCGCCAGTCCTCAAGTAGAACTCTTTGAATCGAGTGATGCGCCATCTGATGCCCTGCTCCACGAGCCGCGTTCTCGTTTTGCGGCCAAACACCTCGTAGCTCATGACACAACCATCCCACCCGTTGGCGCTCTTCTGGTTCCCCTCACTGCCTCTTTTACTACCGCCGCGACAGTCCTCTTTGTCCCTCTAACGTTGTCTGCCGCCGCCGCCCCTTACCGCTGCCGTTTGCCGTCCTTGACATGAACAGCGGCACTAGCACACTTCTGGTAGCCAATCCTCTTGCGTCTCCCGCTATGTTGATCGAAAGGGTGTGCCTTGGCCGCATCGAGCCCGTGGACCTTCTGTTCGCCTTTGATGATGATCCATTCCCTGTTTGCCAAGTTGACGCCTTGACCACAACTCGTGTGGCTTCCGATCCGCTACAGCGGGACCTTTCTGGCCATTCTGTGGACAGCGCTCTAAAGCCGCGCCACCGCGAGCAACTTCTTGACCTTCTACACCCATTCCGCTCCTCCGTCGACATCCCGCAATACTCCTTGGGCCGCACGATAACCGTTTCTCACCTCATCGACACTGGCGCTCATCCACCTCTCCATCAGCGGCCATATCGTGTGTCCCCGACTGAGCGCCGCGTTATTGCCGAACAAGTCGATGACATGCTGCAACGCGGAGTAATTAGAGAATCCTGTAGCCCATGGTCTTCTCCTGTGGTCCTAGTTAAAAAGAAGGATGGCTCCATGCGATTTTGGGTTGATTATCGCCGCCTCAACAAAATTACTCGTTGTGATGTGTACCCCCTCCCACAAATCGACGATGCCCTAGACTGCTTGCAAGGCGCAGAATTCGTTTCCTCACTCGATTTACGCTCCGGGTATTGGCAAGTGCCTATGGCAAAGGCGGATCGTGCTAAGACCGCCCTTATTACTCCAGACGGACTATACTAATTTAATGTTATGCCATTCGGACTCTGTAACGCCCCAGCCACATTTGAAAAAATGATGCACACTGTAATGCGCGGCCTGAAATGGAACATCTGTTTATGCTACCTCGATGATATCGTCGTCTTTTCAACCGACTTCCCGACCCACCTGACTCGACTTCGCCAGGTCTTCACTTGCCTAACCCGCGCCGGTCTTCAACTGAACCTCAAAAAGTGCCGCTTCGGTGCCCGCAAGCTCACAATACTCGGACATGTTGTGTGTAAAGATGGAGTTCTGCCTGATCCTGAGAAGCTGCGCGCCGTCGCTGCCTTTCCGAAACCGACCACTTTGAAACAACTGCGAAGTTTCGTGGGCCTCTGCTCGTACTTTCATCGTTTTGTTCGCAATTTCGCAACCATCATAGCCCCCCTTCAGTCAGTTCAGTTCAGTCGTTCAGTCGTGTCCGACTCTTCGCGACCCCATTGACCATATCACGCCACGCTTTCCGGTCTCTCACTATCTTCATAACATCACATAACTTCATCTGCAGTGCTTCGAAAATGCCATCTAACCATCACGTTCGCTGCCTACCCCTTCTCCGGCGACCCTCAACCTTTCCCAACATCAAATCTTTCTCCAGCGATTCCTCTCTTCTCATCAGATGACCAAAGTAGCTGAGCTTTAACTTTAGGATTTGACCCTCCAATGAGCAGTCAGGGTCTATGGTCGACAATATTGACTGATTTGATCTTCTGGCAGTCCAAGGAACTCTCAAGAGTCTTCGCCAACACCACAATTCAAACGCGTCAATTCTTCGGCGGTCAGCCTTTTTCACAGTCCAACTCTCGCATCCATACATCACAACTGGAAAGACCATAGCACGAGTTATACGGACCTTGGTTGGCAGACTAATGTCTCTGCTCTTTAATAGGCGGTCAAGGCTAACCATTGCTCTCTTTCCCAGAAGTAGGTGTCTTCGAATTTCATGGCTGCAGTCTCCTTCTGAGGTAATCTTGGAGCCCAAGAAGAGAAAATGTGTCACAGCTTCCACTTCTTGTCCCTTGATGCTCCAGGACTTGATAGGGCAAGACGCCATGATCTTTGTCTTTTTAATGTTCAGTTTAAGCCCAAACTTCTCACTCTCTTCTTGTACGCACAGCTCTTGAAAGGCACCCCTAACCTCTCCTCTTGGTTACCAGCCTGCGATGATGCATTCGCGACACGGCGCAATGTTCTGACGTCACCACCAATCCTTTGCCATTACGACCCTACTGCACCTACAGAGCTTCACACTGATGCCATTGGTGTCGGCCTCGGCGCCGTCCTCGCCCAGCGCAAGCCTAGTTTCTCCGAATACGTTGTCGCCCACGCAAGCCGTGCCCTTACCAAAGCCGAGTCCAACTACTCCGTTATCGAAAAAGAGTGCTTAGCAATCGTGTGGGCTGTAACGAAGTTCCGCCCTTATATGGCCACTCCTTCGAGCTAGTTATAGATCATCACGCTCTCTGCTGGCTCGCGTCTCTGAAGGATCCGTCTGGCCGTCTCGGGTGCTGGGCTCTCAGGCTTCAGGAATACGACATCCGTGTAGTGTACCGCTCTGGCCGCAAGCGCTCTGACGCCGACGCTTTTTCTCGGTCACCGGTGCGCTCGCCTAACTCATCGTCCCCTCCTCAAGCGTCCTTGTCAGCACTCACCATTGAGGATATGCCTTTCGAGCAACGACAAGATCCTTGGGTTTCTAACCTGCTAGATATCCTTGGCACTACTTCCGCGGCTACGCATCATCGGGCACTCCGCCGACAGGCCTCCCATTTCACCATTCGGGACGGCCTTCTCTACCGAAGGAACTACAAATCAGACGGCAGAACGTGGCTTCTTGTCATTCCGCGCCACCTCCGCTCCGAGGTTCGTGCCCACCATTACACTGACCTGCAAAGCGCTCATGCCGGCGTCCTGAAAACCTATGATCGAATTCGTCAGAGGTACTATTGGCGGGGAATGTACAATTTCGTACGGTGCTACATTCGCTCTTGTACCGCCTGCCAACAACTCAAGATTTCTCGCCACCCGCTGGTCCTCTCCAGCCTTTACCGTGTCCAGCTCGCCCGTTTGATCGCGTGGGAATCGACCTTTATGGTCCGCTACCATGCAGTGCCGCTGGTAATCGATGGGTCATCGTCGCTGTCGACAACCTGACCCGTTACGCCGAGACTGCTGCACTTCCCGCGGCGACAGCCCGAGAGATAGCCCATTTTCTTCTGCACCACTTCCTTCTTCGACACGGCGCCCCTCGCGAGCTACTGAGTGATAGAGGTCGTGTCTTTCTTTCCGAAGTAGTCCAAGAGCTCCAGTCGTCTTGCAAATCGATACATCGGGCTGCAACTGCGTACCACCCGCAAACAAATGGCCTCACGGAGCGCTTTAACCGTACGCTTGGGGACATGCTCGCAATGCATGTTAGATCTAAATCTGAAAGCTCCAACTCGGACCAGGTACTACCATTCGTAACTTTCGAGTACAACCCTGCCACCCAAGCAACAACTGGTTTTTCGCCCTTCTTTCTATTATACGGCCGTGAACCACCTTGTACTCTGGACACAATTTTGCCATACCAAGCAGATGCCTCTGAGTACAGTGCTTTGTCAGATATTGTACAGAAAGCCGAGGAATGCCGTCAGCTAGCTCGCACGTTTACCTCAAACACTCAAGGCTGTCGCAAAGATCAGCATGATAGCGATACCCCTGCTCCCACGTTCCTGGCCGACAGCTTCGTTTGGCTATGCGTTCCTGCCACCAACAAACTAGAAACCAAATACCACGGACCTTATCGCGTCTTGGAACGCACATCCCCTGTGAACTACGTCATCGAGCCAGTCACCCCTTCTTCCGACCACCGCCGTCGCGGCCGCGAGGTTGTCCACGTTAGCCGCCTCAAGCCATATTACAACCCTCTGGTCGTCTCTTTTCCCTGAGTCGCCACGATGGCGACTTCTTCACGTGGGGGAAATGTAAAGAAGACAAAGAACAGAAAACGCTGCGGCATCGCCATCACCATCGCTGGTCTGCGGCGCCCATCTCTCGCTGAAGCTGTGTCCTGCGGCTGGCAATTCGACCCTGCTGTGCCTGAATTACTGGCAGCGCTAGACGTTCAGACCATCTATAAAATCCACATTTCACATCATCTAACATTCCTGCTGCATAATGTTGTAAGCAGCCACATTAATAAAAAAAGGGCGAACACCGATTGAAAGCTTGGAATTTTTCGGTACCAGCTAATTTGCTATAATCATTAGCCTTCCATGAACCAACTGCAAAGAGATAAACTGTCACTAAATATCTGAGGTGTTATCGTTGCTTCTTGCACACGCTTCTAAATAAATTAACTAATAGTCTAACCGTACATACCCAAAAATAATCAAAAATGATCTTCAGAATCAATGTTTTACTGGACAGGTTAGCTCTGATCAACCGCCACTCATGTACCGTTGCAGGATATTGCGCATAGATATAAGCTATAACTTCAGTTAGAATCTTTATATTGTTTCAATAACTTCTTGGTGCAGGGGATGATATAGTGGCGAGTAGAATTACACATAAGGCCAAAAAATAGGGGAGGTAAGAGCAGGTGTACATTACAGAAGGAAAATGATGTTGGCAATGCCGAAATCACATCACAAGATACTAAGAATACCAAGTAAAACTAAGATTATGGCTACGAGGCACAAACTATTTGATTCCAAAAGCACAGGACAGGGTATTTTTTTAGGAAAATAAAGAAACAGCAATGAGGCTCAGCCTAGAGCACACAGGGAGCACCTTCCCTAAATGTAAAAAAGGAAGCAGGTATAAAGTAGCCTGCTACTCACAACATTATTTCTGGTATGCCAAAGCACGCAGGCTGACCTGCTATACCATATTGCTCAAGGTATATATTCAGGATCTCCCAGTGCTGCACAGAACATATTTATTATTTTTTGGTCTTTGACAACGAATCAGCCAAAATTGTACCTGGCAGGGTATTCCAATCGACACAGTTTTAGCTATAAAGGAATACTGATAAGGCCCAGCTCGCTAGGAAGTATTCCTGCATTACATAAGTTATGGCTATATGATGAGACATATTCAGGTTTATTAGCCTCTCGCGCGGTAAACGACCACACAACCCGAGAATGAAACGTTACGGCATATTTTGTGTTCCCAGTACACCAATGACATTCTCTGACGGCCGCTGTTCACTGTGATCAGCCGGTGCAGCAGGTAAAAAAACCGCTGCGCCTTCAACAGAAAAACAATCTCTAAGGTCAGGTAGAGGACCATTTCAGTACACAGTGCCACCATCAAGGTTATTTTGGCATCGGTTCATGCGCAAGTTAGTATATATATTGCTACGAAGACGACAAAGCGGGCAGTTGCGCGGGGCGGAGTGTTCGCGCTATGTTCGCTGGCCATTGAAAGTATATTTCCTCGTCATGTCACCACGTCGTTCTGCTTCAGTTGTGACACCGCCTTCCATCGCTTGACATGCCACAACGTAACATTTGGTTAAAGTGCGGGTCATCCTCACCATCGCATTGGAGCATTGACGACATCTGCCGTGACAGTCAACCGAAATCCCATGGAGATCGCCGCACAGCTCCGTCCAGCGTTTCTGCACAGACCCGACCAGCCGCTCTCCCCACAGCCTCATCCCCAGCCCTGATCACAACGCAGGACGACCAGGCAGAGCTTAAATCCGATCCGACCGACCCCACTACGAAGCGACCTCACGACCACAGAAGCGAAGACAACACTCCCGCCCAAGCCGTCCGGGGTGTCCAGGGGCCTTGAACTTCGGCTAACGGTGAACATTGAACCTGCTTCGCCGAGGCAAGCAATCATCTCATCTCGCATTCATTGTGGTGGCAAGCATTTTACCTCCGAGTCCCCAGCCTGCGTTCATTTGTCACATCATGCATCATGCTTGGTGTCCCCGGGTCATGCTACGAAGACGGAGTGCTCGCGCCAGGACCACTGGTCATTAAAAGCATATTTCATCGTCATGTCATCACGTCGTTCTGTTTCTGTTGTGTCACCGTCTTCCATCGCTTGTCATGCCACCACGTAGCA
>JAJIZL010034283.1:1548-12846 GCA_023969395.1 Amblyomma maculatum
TTTAGATCACTATCTTCGCTCACCCGCTTCTCCCCTTCGGGCCGCGCGGGTACCGGTGCGAGGATGCCCCAATACCCTTGCGTTTAGTAAGTTTTCTCGACGAGGTGCAATAACGCTATCGCGTTCCACTCTTGAAGGCGAAGCTTAAGCGTCCTCCAAATTTTTTCTCTCCCTCTTCTTTTTCTTTCTTCTCTACTTTCTCTCTTCTGTCAGCACAAGGTAGCGGAGGTCTTTATTGTGCGATGTCAGCGCACGTTAAAGATCCCCAGGCGGTCGAAATTATTCCGTAGCCCTCCACTACGGCTCCTCTTTCTCTCTTACCACTTTCACTCCCATCTTCCTCCCTTCCCTTACGGCGCGGTTGCGGTGTCCACAGAAAAACAAGTGAGACAGTTACCGCACCTTTCCCTTCCTATAAATAAATCAGTAATCAGGTGGCGAAACGAGGAGGAGGAGGAGGAGGAGGAGGAGGAGGAGGAGGAGGAGGAGGAAAACTTTATTTAGCCTTATATTATTTGGCGATTTTAGACGTCTTCAGAAATGCCTGCTTGTTGTATCCACAAGAGTCTTCTCCGTCTACTTCGTCCACTTTTTCACAACGGTCGGTTGCCCTCAGTCCAGGGCTCCGCTGGCTGCTGCCGCCCATTGGGCTCACTGTACCAGACCTTGCTGGTCTTCGCAGCAGTCACTGGACAGCAGAGTCTCCCATTGCTCCGCACTCGGGTTTCGAATTTTGGGGACCACATCTATGTTCTGACATGCCCATGTGATGTGATATAGTGTTGGTTTTTCATCGCACCACGGACATCTGTCAGCGTATATGGTAGGGTGCATTTTGTTTAGTATGTGCAGGTTTGGGTATGAACCAGTCTGTAATTGTCTTCATATGGCAGTTTCCTCTCTGGTGAGAGAACTGTGCGGTGGGGGATATCGCATTCTTCTTCCTCTATAGTTTTCTAGTATGACCGAGTATGACTTGGGTGCTGGCAAAAGTTCCGCGGACTCGTCGGATGCTCGGAAAGTAGTGTATGCTCGAGCTATCCTGTCAGCCTCTAGGTTCCCTGCAACCCCCATGTGCCCCGGTACCCATATAATTTTGTGTCTGGTCTTGTTTTATTTGTGGTTGTTAATTCTGTCGCTCGCTTTGAGGAGTATACGGAGCGCGTGACGACCAATCCTACCATTCATGAAATTTCTACAGGCTGTTTGAGAGTCCGTGAGTATCGTTAGCGACCGCCCAGCTCTATAGCCCTCCGCCACCGCTAGAGAAATGGCTACTTCCTCGGCCTCTGCTACTGTGCAGTGTCGGATAGAGGCGCTGGTCACTTCGCGTAGAAACGAATTGACCACCGTGGCCACTGCAATTTTGTTGTGTCCTCCTCTCGAGGACGCGTCTGCATACACAGTCGTGTCTTGAGGAGCGTATGTTTTTTTAATAACATCGGCCCTTGCTTCTCTTCTACCTTGGTGGAGGTTAGGGTCCATGTTTTTTGGGATTGGAGCTACCTTGAGGGACTTGCGAAGTTCGTCGGGGATCGTTACCGGCCTCGCTATTTCTCGCATCTGCTCACAGTATCCGAGTCTCTGTAAGAGCGCTGTTCCAGTCGTTGTCTGCAGCAGCCTGAGTTTTTGCGACTCAAGCTGCGCCTCGCGTAGTTCTTCGAATGTGTTTTGCAATCCAAGCGCCAGGAGCTTTTCTGTAGACGTGTTGCGCGGTAATCGGAGCGCCGTCTTATACGCTTTGCGTAGCAGGCCATCCGCTTGTTGTATTTCACTCTTGTTGAGGCACTGGTAGGGCAGGCTGTACATAATTCGGCTCACTACCAGGTTTCTAACTAGTTTTAGTGTGTCCTCTTCGCGCATGCCATGCCACCTGTTCGTGGTGCGGGTGATCATGCGTGTCACTTTTAGCGTTGTTGTTTTGAGCTTGGTTAAAGAGTGACTACTGCGTTAGTTCGATTGAACCCACATACCTAATATTCTTATTGTTGTCTTTTCAGGGATAGGCATTCCTTCCAGGTAGATGTTGAGTTTCAGGTTCTCACTGCTTGGGACGGTCCGGTTTTGTTTGCCTCTCCATACTCGAAGCAATTCCGATTTCTCGGTAGAGCATGCGAGTCCTCTTTCTCCGAGATATTTCTGTACACAGGAGGCCGCTTCCTGTAGTTTTTCTTCCTTCTCCCAGAGGGAACCGGTGTTCGTCCAGGCTGTTATGTCGTCTGCATACATGGCGTGCCTGATGCCTTCGATCTCCTCTAGTTTTCGTGCTAGACCTATTATAGCTATATTGAAAATGATAGGTGAGATGACTGATCCTTGTGGTGTTCCTTTGTTTGGCGCGTGAATTTTGTTCGATCGAAGGTCTCCCATGCCGATGGTGGCAGTTCTATCTGACAGGAAGGCTTTGACGTACCCTTGGATTCTGCGTCCGCAGTCCAGGTCGTTAGGCCTCTAAGGATCGCATCGTGACTGACATTATCAAATGCTCCCTTGATGTCAAGGGCCATTATGACATTTTCACCTGTTCGGGATTCGTTGCGGAGCACATCTTCCTGTAGTTGAAGCAGCACGTCCTGCGTCGAGAGTTTTGCTCTGAAGCCAAACATGGTATGGGGTACATGTTCATTATTTTCCATGAAATTTTGCAGTCTCAGCATCACCACCCGCTCGTAAAGCTTGCCGAGACACGACGTGAGCGAGATGGGCCTGAGATTTTCAATGTGGAGCTGTTTGCCAGGTTTAGGTATCATAATTACTTCGGCGTGTTTCCAGTCTTCGGGAACCGTCTCCGCCTCCCAGTGTTTGTTTAGAAAGCTTACGTGCTCTTGTATGAGGTCGTCACTCAGGTTTCGGATCAGGGCATTGCCGATTCTGTCGGCTCCTGCTGCCGTGTTTCTGATCGTATTCCTTACGGCCGCATAAACTTCTTCCACAGTTATTGGGCGGTCGAGTCTCTCGTTTTCGGCTCCGCGATAGGTTCCTTGGTATCGTGAGGGGTTGCGATCACCGAAACATTTTTTTCGTGCCTTCTCTAAAAGGTCAGTGTCCGAACCCCCGAAGGAGTGGATGAATCTGTGGATGCTTTTATTGTTTTCTGGTTTTGTTTTGGTCGGATCGATTAGTGCTCTTAGGAGATTCCAGGTTCTGGCCGTACCGTAAGCGAGTCGCTGAATTGTTCCCAATTTTGTCTCGCGAGTTGCGCTGCGTATTCTTCAGCTTTTGCCGTAACTTCTGCTATCTTTAGTTTTAGTTTCCTGTTGTGTTTTTGCTTCCGCCATCTTTTGGTGAGACTGCGTCTGGCTTCCCATAGGTGCAGAAGGTGCCCGTCTGCTTCGGGCGTTGTTGTTGTTCGTCTTACACTTTTTGTGCATTTGTCTCGCGTTTCTGTCAATATGCCGCTCCAGTCTTCTAGTGATTGAATGCCGCCTTCAGATTTTTTGCAAGCCCCGCGGAACGCGTTCCAGTCCGTGAGGTTTGCTTGTCCGATCCGGTATTTTATCCTTTCCGAAACGAAGAGGCATCCGTGTGCTGTGCGACGTCAGCGCACGTTAAAAATCCCCAGGTGGTCGAAATTACTCCGTAGCCCTCCACTACGGCTCCTCTTTCCCTCTATCCACTTTCACTCTTCCCTTCTGCCCTTTCCTTACGACGCGGTTGAGGTGTCCATAGAAAACAAGTGAGACAGTTACCGCGCCTTTCCCTTCCTATAAATCAACCAATCAGGTTGGCTCAGCTGCCCCGCCGGAGTGGTGCAGTGGTAAGACGCCCTACTACTGTGCCGGAGTACCCGGGTTCGAACCCGACCTCGGCGGCTGCGTTTCGATGGAGGCGAAACGAAGAGGCGTCCGCGTGCTGTGCGATGTCAGCGCACGTTAAAAATCCCCAGATGGTCGAAATTACTCCGTAGCCCTCCACTACGGCTTCTATTTCTCTGTTTCCACTTTCACTCCCACCTTCCTCCCTTCCCTTACGGCATGGTTGAGGTGTACACATAAAAAAAGTGAGACAGTTTCCGCGCCTTTCCTTTCCTATAAATAAGTAGGTGGCTCAGCTACAGAGCCAATAGCAGGCCTGCGCATTTTCTTTTCCTTTTTCCTACAGCCGGAACAACACCGGACGCGGCCACCGCGCCGTAAGGGTCAAGAGAGGAAAGTAGAAAAATGACAAAGGTGCATCGCAGTGGAGGGCTTCAGAGTGACTTTGGACAACTGGAAATATAGCAAGTGTGACAGATACTGCGCCTTTCCCTTCTTGTGAACCAATCAATCAAATTTTTAACGTGGTATGACATCGCACGCCACGCAGACAGCTTTCCATTCGCCCTTTATTGAAACGCTTCTGTTGCGATCCTATTCGAACCCGGGAACTACGGTTCAGTAGCCGAACATCTTAACCACTGAGCCATCGCGGCGGGTAAAAAAAAAAACTATGCTTAAGAGAGCTTTCCCGCGCATGCTCAAGCCAAGCTTTAACCGCACCTTTTGTTGACAAAGCTGAAATTCTCTTCGTGATGTTGTGGAACTAATAATGCTGCCAGCTCCGTTTTCATTGATCTGCAATGCCATGACAACTAACGGTGTCTGCTAACGTAGACAATGCAACATGTGCGCGCGCTTTAACATCGCAAGCGCTTAATCTCTGCTATCATTACGAAGCACCTTGACATCCAATTTCATGCCTGCTTATTCGCCGACCAGAACGGAATTTTTATGATAAACTATCAGCTGGAAAGAGTAGGAGTGCATGAAGGACGGACTTTAGCTCACCTGTGTCGGGCGAAGCACTGTGTCGTGCACAGCAGAGTTGAGACCGGGGCCGGACTAGGCAGCAAGAATAACGTGGATGCCATCAGAGCGCCCACAATCAGAATGGCGATGATTACCTTGGCCTCAGACGAAGCTCTGAATTGGCGGTTAGAAGCTGACGGTAGCGAGGCCGAGGTCTGCTACAGAGTTAGAGCGATCTAAGACTGAGAAGCGTGACGCGCCCTTCAATTCAACGTGGATCGTGATTAGACCGAGATCTTTTATGAATGATAGAAAGGGATACCTCGCTTGCTAATCTTTTGTTAATTAAAGAATAATTGTGTATTTAGCACGAAGAGAAATATCACAAAGGGTAATTGAACTCTAGGGCAATTAGCGACATAAGACGAAAAGTACACGATACAACAGCGAGGAAAATAAGGAGTAGTCTGAGCAACAACCACGAAAACAATCTTTTCCTATGAGCTCACACGACTGAGACTAAAAGTGCATTTTAATTCCACGACTTATTTTGCTTTATAATACAGGTTTTTAGTACTGTAATTAGCGTAACATCAGACACGCCAAAATACCAGCTTTTCATACGCAGTAGAACACGTTTATTACCTGCTTCCCTAGCATGCTTGATACCAACGAACCTCCCTGGCAGCAACGTAACCTACTCAGCTCTATACGATCACGGTTGCAAAAGGCACGTACCATATTTGTGCTACAGCAGGTGATCAAGAAAAAAATTCTTCTTTATGACTCATGCGTTAATTGCTTGTCCCCATGTCATGCAGAGGGCTTTGTTTCCAATCCTAAATGATACAAATTTATTTGTGGAAATGATGTCGGTTGCTGGCATATTTCTTGGTAAGGCTTCTCAATTTTGAATCAAGGTAATGGGGCAGCGTAATGGTTTAACGAACCCAATAAGCTTTTGCGTAATTTAACGGACGACCCCATCACTTCAGGACTGCTTAGGCGCAAAAACAAATGTAGACAAGATCTATATACAATACTATTTTTTCTTTGAAACCAATGTATGAGATGGTGGACAAGAAAATGCACTACGTCATAAAACACGTAAACGAAGGTAGGGAAGGAAAGTATTATTTGCCCGTTCTGTTTCAAATTTATATCGCATCACTGACAATGGTAAGCACCCAAAAAAATCTTGAAAATTATGTAGACTAAACTCGGCAATATCAGTTCAGCATTTGTGCAGAGGAAGCTGATATTTCCCGAGTACAAATTTATACATCACCAGTGAGGGAAAAATAAAGCATTTTTATATTTTTGGCGTGTCAATTTACAGAGTAAGCTATGGCATCGTCGAGTATGGAGTGAGAATTATGGTATACAAACTGTCAGGTTGTCTAGCAAGAATAGTGGCTTCTTACTAGTTCCATCGATTTCCTATCCAGTTGCAAACTCGCAATAATGAACTTACGAGATGTTTACATCAGTGATATCACTAACCCTCATAACTTCATATTCCAGCATCTTATTGTGAAAAATCTGGCGCTGCTGCCTGTCTGTGAGAGAGTGACTGACTGCCACCGAAACTGCCACCATCACTGTAAAATACACCATAACAGTTGCCAACCTCATGATATTTTTTCTAAAACAAAGGCAAACGATTGCTTAGGGTCTAATTTCTCAGTGATTACGTCATACACGACCAGTTTATATTTGGCTGTCTCACATCACTTATTTTCAGCCAAATATTAACTTTTTGCGTGTGGATAAATGTAATAGTCAGCGCGTTGAAATGGAGTTTGTATGACGATTTTCTGCTCCCCGCTTGAAAAGCAATGTTGGCAGTGCTTATATCAAGCAGCGCTGGCCAAGATTTAGTGCTTCTAGTGTTAAATGCTGCTACAGCACTTTTAGCTTGCCCTTTCTGACTGCGGTGGTAGTTTTTGTGGCAACGGCCCGATAGCTGAAATATTCGGAGTTAAATATTATGACTTTGTTACAACTGTCAGTCAACACAAGTAAGCCGGATAAGACAGTACGCAAGGCCCAGTATTTTAGCCATCCAAACCGAATAAAACAGCATGGTCTGTTTCCTCCTCTCAGTTTTTCCAATACATTAGCGAAGGCCTTGCTCAGCTCAGGGTAGTAAAGACTTTCAGCGCAGATTTTGTGCCCCAATGTGCCCGAAGAGCCGAATATCGGCTAACTTTGCTGGATGCTGCATCTGTGCCGGCGGATAGTAGCTCGTTCAGTGCCTTTATGGATTCTGTCTTCATCCCCGAGCTGGCTGCCTTCGATGCAGAGGGGTGTAGCGATGTCGCAAGTGACCCAAGGGCCAGTGACTGCATGCGCTGCGGGGATGTCGTTCCGGAAACGGAGGCACCCGGATCCGGTGACTGCTGTTGCTGGACGGCTTTATTGGCCTCCTGCGAAAACGAGTTGACTTTGACCGCTGTCTGCAGACATAACACGATGATGCCGCAATCATGGCGCATAACCGCGCTTGCAGTTTGTGCACTCTCTAGCGACCTTGAGTTTGTTAAGTTTCCTCATTTTCTTTTCCCAACTGATGAGCAAAATTAAGATTCTAGGGATTTCAGAATCTCGCAATTAGTAGGATTATCCATAGTACCAACCTTAGGGAAAGTATCCTTACCCTCATCTGCTTATTGACTCGAAACTCGGCATGTACGTTTCTGGGCGTCGTAATTCGTAAGTGCTGTTAGAACACTTCAACACACCTGATGGCCGCGCTACTTCGTCGATGCACTCCAGGGGATACATGGTACTCTATCACTGCCGATACAAGCGATAGTTCTACAGGTGCATACTTTAAATATTTAGACTGCATGCAACGTAAATAGCCACAAAAGCAAGAGGTTTGGCGGTCGCTGCCATAGCGTAGTTTGGTGGAGCTTCGTACATGGAATGCGGAGGCCAGGCGATCGAAGCATACTGGCTGCTTGCGGGTATTTCGTCGTCGGCTATCTGTATTATCTATAATTCACGATGGATTTGATACCTCAAATTATTCTATGATCGATGGCAGAAATGAAAAGATCATCTTTGCTCCCCATGGTTTTTGGGACTATTGGTTTGCACCCTATGCTCTGCAGGGCTGTTTTGCAGTGGCCTAGTATTACTTTTTGAGCTAACAGGAAGAACAACTTGACACGCCATGCATTACACAAACATAGTAGAAACAATTAAAGGAAGGAAGCTTATTCTTCCTCCGAAGATCAGCGAGTTGCTTTGAGTATTTGCGCTATTTAGGGATATCTTGATATAGACGTAACGTGCTGTTCCCTATGCACAAAGCATTGGCAGCATGTGTTGATGGTTCTCAGAAGCATTAGTGCAAAAAATAATGCTCCGGGAAAGAACACAAAGTCGTATTTGCTCGACCTGTTAAATAAAAAATAGCCACTCCAGTGTGTGCGGATCGGCATCGTTACCACGCGATGTTTGCAGATTATGGCATATTTTTTGTGGTTTTTGATAGATAGTAAAAATGCATGGATAGTCCATTGTGCCACCTGGTGTTCTCAGGTGGCGCCTGAAAGGAAAAGACGTTGAAGTGGGTTGACGCGCTGTCGGCTTGTTGAAAAAACCTCGCCTGTCTTTTTAGTCAAGTGTACACCTGCCTTCCGTAACAAGATCCCGGTACATGTCCCGTAAACCTCCGCACGCTCAGGACTCAACTTCTGGGCCAGTCGACACCCCTGTGCACCATGCTAGCCTCAGGAATCAAGGTCTACTCCCTGAGCACGGGCCGTTGGAGTTCAGCACCGCAGCCGACTCACGACCTGCCATTCAAGAACCAGGTTATTACACCTTGCAGAACCCGCGACTGCCTCAGCCCTTCCACGGCAGTCAGAATGAAGACGTTCAAGACTGGCTCGTCCAGTTTGAACGGGTCTCCTCATTTAATTGTTTGGACGACGCCGCCAAGCTTAGAAACGTCCTCTTCAGCCTGGAAGATAGCGCTCGTACTTGGTACGAGAACCGAGAAGACACTCAAACATTATTGCGTGAGTACTGCCGACGCATCCTTGAGAATTCCAGCGCGGATAGGCGAGAACTCACAGGAAGAGCTTTACAGTCTCGTATGCAGGTGCCGAACGAGACTGAAGCGCGTACGTCCCCGGCTCTTCCGACGATCCGTCCCGGCCATGCTCTGAGAAAAAAAGGTTCCCCACCTCATGCGTGGCGTTAAAGAACCACTGTTTCCTGGTCTCGTGAGTAATCCACCGAGCACGGTTGCCGGGTTTCTTGCGGAAGCTGCCACAATGGAGCGGATGCTCCAGCAGCGGTCTACCACCTACCACAGGCCGGTGCTCACCACTGCGGTTGCGGAGCCGTATTCAGCCTTCCTGCCCAGCGAGAATCTACGCAACATCATTCGCTCAGTTATACGCGAAGAGCTCCAGAAGCATTTCGGTGCTCCCCAGCCGATGGTCGGCTCTATAGCTGGCATCGTCCGCGAAGAGCTTCAAGCATTTAGGCCTTCGGTACCGTCTGCTGACCCACCCCATTTTCCCGCGGAGTACCATCGTCCAACGTATGCAGATATGTTGCTAAGCCCTGCGCCTACTACGACGCCAATACAGCCGCCCGATCAAGGTTCTCTCTATTCCGAAAAAACGGAACCGTACATCGACCGACGACCACCCCAGCGGAAGGCGGACTTGGCGCGCCCCAAATCGCCAGCGCCTGTGCTACCATTGCGGGGAACCAGGTCATTGTATCGCCAGTGCCCCTAGCGACACCTGGGACTGCACGGATTTCCCATCGACATGCGTTACCCTCCATTAGGCTAACGACCACGTGACATTGAGTATTATTTAGCCCAGCAGCGCATGGCGTCAGATATCCAGCGGTAATCACGCTCCCCGCCTCCACGCCGACCTTCGCCGCAGCCCAGATCCTCCTGGATGGCGCAGCGATGGTCGCCAAGTCCCCGTCGGGAAAATAAAGACAGCGACCTTCGGGGATGAGGCCGCTTGCAATCGACGTATTAAAGATCGCCCGACAGCGAGACCTGTAGTCGACCAAGATTTTACGGCACCGACGACAGTTCCGACACTTGAAGATCGATTCTCGCTGGACATACCCGTGGTTATCGATGGCTATAAAGTTACCGCATTGGTGGACACTGGCGCTCATTTTTCAATATTAGGTGGGAAGCTAGCGGCCCTCCTTAAAAATGTTGACTCCATGATCTGGCATGCAGATTCGCACCGCTGGTGGACATGTACCTCCGAGCGGCCTGTGCACGGCGAGAGTTCAAATTAGCAGCTCGTTCGTTGTCAGCTGCCTCGTGATACCTGACTGCTCCCGTGACTTTATCCTCGGCGTTGATTTTGTCCGAGAGTGTGGAGCTATTATCGACCTCCGGAAGCGTACAGTGACATTTTGCGACCGAGAAAGCTTCTGATACTGATACCGAGAATCGCCAATGCCGCGCCGCTCTTCGAATTGCCGCCTAGAGTGTTTCGAATCAGCCGCGCGACAGTGGTTTTGTGCCTGTTACCTGTGACGACCTGCCTGATGGACCTGCGGTCGCGGAAGGCAACTTGTCTCTTTTGATCGCCCATGGCATATGTACAGGCGCAGCCTCAGTCACCTCCGCGACGGCCGGACTGAGCTCCTGGCGACTAACTTCACCAACAAACCCCGAAATCTTTTTCGTGCTACTTCCAGCGCACTCGCCGACTTTTTAAGGGATGTTTCCGAATGTTTCACGTTTGCAACTGTTAGCACTGTGCCGCCGCCCTCTGACTGTGTTGAAACTAGTCCGGACCTCTCGGGAACATAGAAGCATGACATATGTGCCCTCCGACGAGAGTACAGCGCTTGTTTCGGTTCCCCATTGAAAGTACGGCAATCGCCTCTTTGTTAAACACCGAATCATTACTACCGCCGACGCCCGCCCTATCTACCAGCAGCCGTACTGTATCTAAACGACGGAACGTGAAGCGGTTCAGTCACAGGTTCAGGAGATGCTTTGTGATGGCATCATACAACCGTCCAACAGTCGGTGGTCGTCCCCAGTTGTGCTGGTAAAGAAAAGAATGGGGCCCTTCGCTTCTACGTTGATTATCGAAAGTTGAACGACATCACAAAAAAGTCGCCCACCCGCTGCCCCGTATCGATGATTCACTCGACAGGCTTCGTCGCGCCCAGTAGTTCTCCTCAATTGATGTAAAGAGCGGGTACTGCCAGATTGAGGCCGATGAGGTGGCCGCAAGAAAACAACCTTCGTCACCCCAGATGGACTATACGAGTTTAGAGTGCTGCCTTTCGGCCTATGTTCCGCGCCAGCTACTTTTCAGCGCATGATGGACACGGTTACCGCCGGCCTGAAATGGCAAATTTGTTTACTTTATTTTGATGATGTAGTGTTCTCTGAAACCTTTCGCGAACACCTTGAACACCTGCTCACAGTATTAGATGACCTCCGATCAGCTGACCTGGCGCTCAAGCACTTGAAGTGCCACTTTGGCAACAATGAGTTGAACTTTCTCGGTCATCTCGTGAGCGCTGCTGGCGTGAGGCCAGACCCTGA